>JAHIAM010005417.1:0-42688 GCA_021605205.1 Aegilops longissima
TATCACCCGGAAGGCTAATGTTGTAGCGGAGCGCATTGAGCCGTAAGAACCACATCAATACCCTAATGATGGGAGGAATACCCAATGAGTTAGCAGGACCTTGAGAGCTATGTTTGGAAATAGTTAGAGAGGCTATGTAGCAGCATTGGAAATTGATGCGACAACGATGGACAAAATCGAGAAGCCCAAAAGCGAGATAAGGAAGTTGCCGCTATAAAGGAGAAAATAAGCAAAGGAAAAGCTAAAGGATTTCGTGAGGATGAGCACGATACCCTATGGTTTGAAGACCGTGTTTATGTGCCCAATGACCCGAGATCGGGAAGTTGATTTTACAAGCCCATGATTCACCTATTCGATTCACCGGAAATACCAAGATGTATTTGGATTTGAAGAATATTTTCTGGTGGACGGAATGAAGAAGGATATTGCGGATATGTAGCAATTTCGACATATGTCGAGAAAGTAAAGGCGAACATCGAAGCTTGAGGATTATTACAACCATTGCGATACCGAATGGAAGTGGGATAAACTAGGCATGGATTTCATTACAGGTTTGCCAAAGACCGTTCGGGATATGACTCGATTTGGGTCATAGTCGACCGTTTGACTAAGGTAGCTCATTTCATTCGATCAAGACTACCTATAGCGTGCTAAGTTGGCAAAGATATACATGACCAGAATTGTATGCTTACGGAATTCGAGGAGCATCGTGTCGACGGAGGAACCCAATTTACTTGAAATTTTGGAACTAGTTGCGAAACATTGGGAACCGATTGGAATTGATACAGCTTTCCACCCCGGTGATGGACCGGTGAGAGAGTCAATCAGATTTTGGAGGACATCTTTGAAAGCTTGTGCACTAGATTATGGATCTAGCTGGGGCGATAATTTGCCGTATGCAGAATTTTCCTACAATACGATTACCAAACCAGCTTAAAGATGGCACCTTCGAGGCTTTGTATGGAAGAAGGTGCAGGGACACCATTGTCATGGGGAATGACTGGAGATTGTCGGTTGTTTGGACCAGATTTGATTAAGTGCGAGCAGAAAGTTAAGTTGATTGAGGCAGGCTCAAGGTAGCCCGATCCGACGGGAAGAGCTATGCGATTCAAAGCGCCAAAGCAATGAGTATGAAGTTGGAGGCAGTATATCTCGAGTATCCCGCCCGAGGTGAAGCGTTTTGGAGTTAAAGGAAAGTTAGCACCCGTTTGTTGGACCATATAGGATTTTACAGCATGGGAGAGATTCGCGTATAAGTTGGAATTGCGGAAGGACTGTCGGGAGTTCATGATGTATTCCATGTTTCTCGATTGAAGAAATGTCACCCGAGATAGCGAGAGTACCGTTAAGAACACGGTGCCCTTTGAAGCAATTGAGTTGAAGGATGACTTGACATACGAGGAAAAACGGTTAAGATTCTCGATTATGCCGTGAGTTACCCGCAGCAAGGTTATCAAGTTTTGCAAAGTTCGATTGGAGCCACCACCTTGAGGATGAAGCCACACAGGGAAGAGAGGAAGTTTTGTAAGGACCACCCTCACCTATTTTCTAGCCAACCCGAATCTCGAAGTGAGATTCATCTTAAGAGGTAGGTTTGTAACATCCCAAATTTTCAATTTGGAATGTTATACATTAGGTCATCATGCATATCATATTTTCTCGCATTTCCGATCCTAGAAATTTCCGCAACTCAAGGACCCTCGGAGAAGTTGGAAGTTTCATAATTTTCATATTTGGGATCTCTCAAATTTTGAAAATAGGATCATTGGATTATTTAAATTATCTTCATAAAGTTTTTCCTATAAAAATATCTTGAGAGGAATAATATGACTTTCCCAAACAATTAGGAAAATGAAGATATTATAAGTAAACCAAATTTGGTTTTGAAAGATTTATTTTGCTTAGGCAAAAATGAGCATTTAAAATTTTTATGCATGTATTTTGTTTTTAAAGTTCATTTTGTTGACTCATTTTAGGAGTGGAGAAAATTTGTTTTAATTAATTAGGAGTTCATTTGATATTTATTTTATTTGTTTTGTTTTAAATTTTAATTAAAAAAAGCGCCCCCACAGACCGAGGCCCGGCCCAGTGACCAGCCAGGCCCAGGCCCGGCCGCCTCGGCCCTCCCCTCCTCCCTCGCGCCCGGCGGGCGATCCCTCCGCCCGCCTGTGCCGCCGCCCTTGAGTCGCTCGCCCGGGACCCGTCGCCCCCTCCCCAAGCATGGAGCCCTCCCTCCTTAAATACCCATGGCCCCCTCTCTCTCTCCTCGCCCTTGCCGCCCTTGCTCAAACCCGAGCCGCCGCCGTGCCAACGCCCTTGCCGTCGCCCTCGTCGCCGAACACGCCCGCCGTCGCCCGGAGCCCCTCGCCGACCCCGCCGCCACCCCCAAGCCCTTGAGCCAGCAGGAGACCCCTTGAACCCGCGGTGACATGGGGAGTAGCCCCGCCCGCCCGCCCGAACGGTTTCTCCCCTCGAACCGATCGGTTTTATTTAAAAAAAACATGTTTGGTTTTTAAAAAACCTAGATTGGTTTTGTTTTTCGGTTTTCTTATTTAGCAGACGTTCACGAACCGTTCGTTTCAATGTAAACGTTAGTTAGATACGTTACTTATGAGCGTTAAGCTTTTTAACTTCGTTACGTCGTTTTCTTTTTAATCGGAATTAATCCGTTATTATGCGATTTGATTTGAGATCCGATTTTCAAAACTGTTTTATTTCTCGCTCGTTTATCGGAATCGGGTGATTCAAGCGCTGGAGTTTAATAATGAAACCGCCGTTCGACTACCCTACTTTCACGAGTTTTGCCACTGTGAAATTTTGACCTAATTTCAGATCACTAAGCAGGGCGTTCTCTCTCGAGTTTCGACTTTCGGAGTTTGTTTTGATTGATTCTTTTGCAACGGGGTTCTTAAGTTGAACTCTGGTTAGATCTTTTATTCGAGATTTCCATGTGCATTAGATGAGTACTTATTGTATGCTTGTTGTTTATCTGCGTTAGATCACCGGTCGCGCTTGTTACTTGAATCTCTAGGACTCGCGGATCATCGACAAGGCAAGTAACACTGATCATACTCTTCTCATACCCAGTTTTATGCATTAGATCTATTCCTCAACACTTGCATGATTAGGATCTAATTAAATTGTGGGTTTTGGGAAGTAGATTGAGTAGTACCTATTACTGTTTTACTTATGAAACCTTGGGAGTTACTTCTCGTTTGCTTGTTCATGCCATGCTATGCTAGTAGGCGTGGATTGGGTGAGTGAATATCCATGACAGATGTGAGATTGTTAATTAATGGTTTATCTAAGGTGGCAACCTAACACACATCTGGGTGGATTGAGGCACACAGTTTCTATCGAGATTTACTGTATTTCTTGGACCGCCACCCAGGCTCTAAGGGATCATAAGATTTGTCAAGCTGGAAACTTCCGTGTGCAGCCACAAGCCAATTATGGGCTCTGGCGTAGTTGACTAAGTCGTCACGAACTCTTACAGGCAGACTAGCTGATGTAGGGGATATAGGTTAGTACGGTCTACCCACATGTAAGGTGCTAAGCCACGAAGACTATGTCTCGGTCATCCGTTTCTCAAACACCATGTAGTCACGAGAACCAAGCGGAGGCGATCGAGTCTTAATGGGGAAAAGTCGCAAACCTCTGCGAGTGTATAAACTAATCATGATTAGCCGTGTCCCGGTTATGGACAATTTGAGTATCCGGTACTTGATTATCATGTGAATCTCAACATGTTACTTCTAAATAAAAGTTATTGGGTTTGATGAGTCTTTGTTTAATTGGGATTGAGGATCTTGTCAACCATTCTCAATGTTTAACAACCACCATGATAGTTAAATAAAATTATTCCTTTGATGTAGGGAAAAATCAGCTTTATGCAAATGTACGTAGAGCCTTACCACCAGCCAAATATGCATGTAGTATAGGCTTATTCATTCATTGCTCTTTATGTGTTACATTGGCAGCATATTCCATGTCTTGACCCGTTTTGGGCTGCAACTTTTCACGTTGCGAGACTTTTAGAACGATGAGTAAGGTGTTAGGTCGTGGTTCTATACTCGGTGATGCGTTGGAGTTGATGGACTCGCTTATCTTCCAAGCCTTCGCTGTTATTATTAGATGGCCTTAAGCCATATTATTGTATTCAGTTCCATTGTGGACAGCGATGTAATAAGTGTGTGATTGCTACTCTGCTATAAATCCTTGAAATCTTGTGTGGTGTCGGCATTCGATCCGGGGATGACCAGCGACGAGCGCTAGATCCATTCGGGTCTGATGGCTTCTGAGACATCTTTGAGGCGGACCGCCCGATCTATACCCGCCCTCGAGAACCTAAGCGCCGCCCGGTAGCCGTAGAAAAACTGAGCGGACTAGGGCCGGCGAGGCTCCCTATGGCTAAACGCATCCGACAGCGATTGGCAGCGGCCGCGAGCGGCATGAAAAGCGGCGCCCGCAAGCCGTCCCAGCGCCGAAACGCAGCGCGGCGTCATCTGCGCCGACCATGGGCAACACCGTGCCGCAGCGAGAAGAAGAAGCCGACTGCCAGCGCAGCCGAACCGGATCTCCATCAAGCGCGCGGCGAAGGCCGTCCCGAGCTGTGGGCGGCGTGGCAACCGCCCCTCCTCCGCCTCGCGAAAAGATATCCACCCGCCCGCACATCGCATCCGACTCTCGCGACCGACTAGGCCGCCGTGAAGGAAATCGGCGAAAACAACAGCAGCACCGGATCAACCACCTAAGCGCGATCCACGGCATTGGAAGAAGAAGGCGATGTCGGCCCGCCTTGCCGGCCCCGCATCTGCGATGAGCCCTTCCTAAAGGTTCTCGCTCCCAAGAACCGCCCAAGTACAGCGGCTCTGTGAAGGCGGAGGATTGGCTGATCGACTACTCCACCGCGGTCGGCATAGCGAGCGGCAGCGAGGCGTTGCCGTGAAGTATGTGCCCCTCATGCTTGAGCCGCGCGCGAACACTGGCTCAGCAGCCTCAAGCCGTATAGCATCAACAGTTGGCTGGACTTCACGAAGCCTTTGTCCAACTTCACGGCACCTACAAGTGGGCTCCCAAGCCCGAGACAGCTCTCCTTGTGCGTACAGGACCCCGCGGTCGACTCGCGACTACCTCAGCGTTGCGCCGGTTCACAATTCCTGCGAGGGGTGCACGAGTTCAAGCCATAAGTACTTCACCGTCGGGTGCGAGAAGGCACCCTCCTCAACACAAGCTTCTGCTGCGAGCCGACTACCCTCGACGAGCTACTAGTCATAGCGGACAATTATACCACCACCGACTCCTCGATGAAGACCGAGCTCCGGGTGGACGCCCCGATTCTCCCGTGTACTGATAGACGGCGGGAGCAGCATCAACATCCTGTACCGAGACACCATGGAAAAGCTAAACATCAAGGCCAAGCACCTCGTGCCAAGCGGACCGTGTTCCATGGCATTGTACCGACCTGTCCTGCTCACTGTCGGGAAGATCAAGATAGATGTTCTCTTTGGAGACAAGGATCATTTCGCCGAGAAGCGGTCTGGTTTGAAGTGGTGGACCTTGAGAGCCCCTATGATGCCTTTGCTTGGCGACCTGCTCAGCCAAGTTCATGGATGTACCCCCTACGCCTACCTCAAGATGAAGATGCCAAGTACCAAGGGCATCATCACCATAGCCGGCGATTACAAAGAAATCCTCCGAGTCTTGCTTGCGACTGACCATTGGCGAGTCCTTGTGATCGCTGAAGAAGAAGATATTGGACGAGTCGTGGCCATGGCGGCAAGCAGCCAGCCTGTCCCCTGATCCCAAGGAATGTGATGCCCAAGGTTCTTTCCGGCCGGCCAAGAAGCGAAGAAGATACCTCTGGACCCGAGCACCCGAGAAAGGTTTGTGCGTCATTGGGGCAAACCTGGACAGCAAATAGGAAGGCGAGCTCGTCGATTTCCTCCGTGAAATCGGGACATCTTTGCATGGTCCCCAAGGACATGCCGGGTGTTAGAAGAATTCGCCGAGCACAAGCTACACGTCCGAGCGGATGCAAAACCAGTCAAGCAGCCCCTCCGCCGGCTCCTGGCGTCCGGCTTCATAATGGAGGTGTTCTTTCCGGAGTGGCTTGCCAACCCGGTCCTCGTGCTGAAGAAGAATAACAAGTGGCGCATGTGTATAGACTACACAAGCCTAAAAAAAGCCTACCCCAAAGATCCCTTCACCCTGCCAAGGATTGATCAAGTGATAGACTCCACAGCCGGATGCGAGCTGCTGAGTTTCTTGGATGCCTACTCGGGCTACCACCAGATAAAGTTGGACCCGGCTGACGCTGAAGACCGCCTTCATCCGCCATTCGAGCTTTACATTGCGACTATGACATTACGGCGAGAAATGTCGGTGCCACTTTCAGCGTTGCATGCGAAATGCCTCCTCAAGCAACTCGGCGAAATGCCCGTCTATGTAGACAATATCGTGGTGAAGGCGAAGCGCGGCACCTTGCTAGAAGACCTCAAGAAACATTTGAGAACCTGCGCTGGTTTGAGATCAAGCTCAACCCGAAATGCGTGTTGGATACCAGCCGGCCAGCTTCTAGGCTTCCGGTCTCCAAAGCGGCATTGAATGCAACCCGGTAAAGATCAAAGCCATCGAGAGAATGGAATTCCCACCAAGCTGCGAGGCGTCGAAGTTTACGGTGCTTGGCCTCCACGAACCACTTCATCGGCCGGCTTGGAGAAAGGCTCTCCCCTCTACCGACTCATGAAAACCACTCACTTGAGTGGAGCGACCAAGCAGACCAAGCTTTCCATGAGCTAAAGAAGATCTGGCCCGCCGCATGTCTTAGCGGCGCCGGCGAAAGAGCCCATGCTCCTTTATATTGCCACCACCAGCTGGGTGGTCGGCACCGTCATCGTGGTCGGCGCCCGGAAAACGCCGAGCTCAGCCAGTCCGAGACCGATGTATTACTTAAGTGAAATCTTGTCCACCTCGAGCGAGCTACCGCACTACGGAAGATGTGCTATGGCGTGTGCCGTGCCAAAAGCTGAAGCCCTACTTTCAAGAGCACCCCATCACGGTCGTATACCACCCGCTTCGCCGAAATCATAGGGCAGGGGCGCATCCGGCCAAGGCGGCAAAATAGGCCATTGAGCTGGCCCTTACGATCTTCTACCAGCCTACGCACCGCCATCAAGTCCAAGCATTGGCGACTTCCTCGTCGGTGGGCGAGACCGATACCTGCCATGACTCCAGACTCCACTCATTGGCGGATGCGCCGGCGGGTCCAAGATGCGCACGGCTTGGGAGCGGCATCATCCTCCACCTCTCCCAAAGCGACAAGCTCGAGATACATTGCAAATTCACTTTTCGCCTCCAACAATGTGGCGATCTGAGGCGCTCATACGGGCTCCGGCTAGCCAAAAGCTCGGCATCCGCCGAGATCACATGCTATGGCGACTTCGGTTTGGTGGTCAGCAGTCATCTGGTATTGGGGCGCCAGGGCATAAACATGGCAAGCTACCGCTTCCTCGTTTAGCAAATCAGCGGGTATTTTGAAGGATCACGAGTTCCTCCACGTGCCACGGGCCGACAGCGAAACAGCGGATGCCACTGGCATGAATAGGCTCCACTCGACAAGCTATACCAACGGCGTCTCTCCGCGCCTCCTCAAGCCGTCTATCAAGCCATCTCCCGAATCGATTCCATCTTCGTGCGCTTAACCCTCGGCGCGGCGGATCCGGCTTGGGAAGCAAACAAGCGGCGGGGACTTCGATAAGCGGCTCGGGGACTGCCATAATCGCACCGGCCGGGGACTCGGTAGCCAGCCGGGGACTGCATCAACACCACGGCGGTGGCCAACTCCAGCTCTTCACCACCCAGCCCACCATACAGTTGCGTTAGCCGTGTTGACTATAGAAAAAACTTGACTCCATCATGGGCTCAGCCATCCTCAACTTCTGGTAAGCGAGAACTGCGGTGGCGAGATCGCGGCAAGAAAAGTCTCATGGCGAAGCATATACATTGTTAACGGAAGGCTCGTCGGATGCGGTGTCCTTTGAGTCTTCCGACCTGCGTCGAGCGAAGAAGAACATAGCAATCCTCAAGGACATCCAC
Organism: Aegilops longissima; assembly: GCA_021605205.1. NCBI lineage: Eukaryota > Viridiplantae > Streptophyta > Magnoliopsida > Poales > Poaceae > Aegilops > Aegilops longissima. The sequence continues at coordinate 8,098 of JAHIAM010005417.1, forward strand.
CAAAGCGAATCGTACCACCGCAGCCTCAAGATCACTTGTTGCCAAAGCTTTCCGCCATGGATTCTTTTGGCCGACTGCTTTGGGCGGCGTAAGGAGTTGGTCAAACATTGCAAAGGTGCCAAGTCTTGGCTCCAAGCAACACTGCCGGCCGGCACTCAAGACCATTCCCTCACGGCCTTTTGCCGTGCAGGGGCTGGACATGGTGAGCCCGTTCAAAGCGGCGTGCGGTGGCATGACACATCTGCTTTCGTCGCCGTGGATAAATTTACCAAGTGGATCAAAGCAAAGCCGATTAAGAAGCTGAATGGGCGACTGCGTGACATTCATCGCGAGATATTACAATTGATGCGGCATGCCACAGCATCATCACCGACAACGGCACGAATTCCGCCAAGGGAGCATTAGCACGTTACTGCGCGACAGGGGCATCCGGCCGGACCTAGCGTCCGTTGCCCACCCGCGATCAAGCGGCCAAGTTGAAGCGAGCCAAAGGCCTCATCCTTTCGGCATCAAGTCCCGACTAGTCGTGCCCTGGGCGTTCGGCGGCTGTTGGCTCGACGAGCTGCGGCCGTCCTCTGAGTTGCGCACTACCGAACAAGTCAAGCGGCTTCACCCCTTTCTTCCTTGTATATGGTGCCGAGGCTGTCATCCCAAGCCCGACGCCGAGTTCGACTCGCCTCGGGTGACCATGTACTGCGAGCGAGGCCAAATAAGCGAGAAGGCGGCATCGACCTGCTGGAAGAAAGCGGCTGTTAGCCCTCGGCCGGTCCGCCCGGCTACCAGCAGGGTTGCGCCGCTACCACAGCCGGAAGGTCAAGCCAAGATCCTTTCAAGAGGCGTCCTTGTGCTCCGGCTGATCCAGCGAATAAGCCGGCCAGCACAAGCTCGGCCCCTTAGGAAGGCCCCCGTCATCGATGAGAGCATTGAGGAGCGACTCCTACTACCTAATCGGCGCATAGAAGCGAAGGCGCGAAAGAGATGATTCCGGCAAAAGTCGAGCGACCATGGGCATCAACCTCCTCGAAGATTTTACAGTTAAAATGCAGTATGTATCCGCTACCTTTTGTACTAAGTATGAGACAATGGGCCCTTGAGGAGCACTCGGGGACTGCCACCTTTATCTATGAATGGCGAGTATCATGCTTATGATTTTGTCATTACACTCTACCTCCTCGTCCGGCACGGGTTCGACAAATCGGCCCGAGACTAGCCATATGAGTTATATTCAAGTTCCACCTGCGATCGGACAAGTAGTGTGCGGCACCCAAGCCCTCTCTTGTCAAAAGTCGCAGCTCGAAGAACCATTGTCCGGTGGCAAGAGTCAAAGGCGGAAAGGATGCCCACAAAAGCGGCTAAGGACTAACGAACTTCGTATAACAAAAGTCGGCTTCCTCCATCGCCGACCGACTACCCGAGTAGCGGCGGCCCGGCTTCCCATTCCACCTTGCCACAATCCAAGAAAGCTCAAGTACTTGCCTTCCACAAATGGCCAAGTTCCTCCTGGCGACAATTGCAGCAGCTGTTACATTTGGGAAAAATGACGACAAGGGAAAGGCGGCAAAGAAACAACCCTAGGACAAAAAGCAAATTGAATGGAAGCCAAACACATGCATAATTATATTTACACAAAAGCCTTGAAAGGTCGGCATTCAACATAGTTTGAATGCACCCCGATGGGTGAAACTGCATAAGTTTAATAAAAAGTTGTTCAAAATGTAACAGGAGGAAAGCAAGAATGGCAGATCAGGCCAAGGGGCGATAAGCGAGTCGAGGCAGGTCGGTGGAGGCAGCCGTGCTGGCGGAGGTGGCTGGCTGGCGGGTCTCGGCACGATAATCACCCAGTAGGCGGCGGCGCTCGCGTGCGCCTCGTTCTTGGAAACACGATCATCTTGAAGCTGGCTGGTCGCTTCACCGTCGAGCCTGGCGTCTTCGCCGCCCTCCCTTCTTCGTCTCGCCTTCATTCTGGAGCGATCTCCTCGCCGAGTCCTCACCTTCCGCGGGTTCAGCGAACCACTCCTCCGGCAGAAGCGGCGCGTTGCCATTCACTTCGAGGAGCAAAAATGCTGGTGTCGGTATATTCGGCGATAGCGAAGCCGCATTGGATGATAGCGGCCGCACCGCCACCAGCTCCTCGTCGACCTCCTGCCTCCGGTGCTCGGTGGCGCAAGCTCAGCCGGGATACCAGGCTCGAGCGAACTCAGCGCCCGCTGGCGCCGGACCGAGCAGCGAAGCCTTCCGGGCCTCAGCGGCCAAGCGCAACCTCGGCCGGTCGGCGATCCGGTGGGGTATGAGAATCGCCTCGCCCGGGCGGAGGCGGTCGGCACTTGCGCCCGACACTGCTGAAGGCAGCGGAACATCCGGTGAGCCCGGCTGCCAGCGAACTGGATCGCCAAAAGCTGCTCCTCAAGCATTTGGTGGCATCTGTGCGATCTCAACCCTGCTTGCGGCATGCCTCGTGGTGGGCCTCGATGGCTTGGCTGGCGGCAATGAGTATGCAGGAAAGTAATCTGCGTGAAGAGCAAAAAAAGCGGCACAAAATCGGAAGACAAACAAAGGGCTAGGAGCAAGCAAAGGGTGAAAAGGAAGGCGGCTTACGTCGATCAGATCCTCAACCGTCCATAGCCCTTGCTCGGCGCTTGCCTCGCTTCAGCCCAGCCGCCCGCCTCGGTCTCGAACTTCGGCCTTAAGTGCGGCCTCGCTGTCTCGTCGCCTTCTTGAGGGCATGCTTATGGCTCTCCTCTTGGTCGGCCAGTCTCTTGGCCAGCGGTGCGTTCTGGGCCAAGGTGCTGCCTCAGCCTCCTTAGTGCGAAGCGGTGCAGGCCCGCCTAGCTGTTGGGAGCGTAGTAATTTCAAAAATTTCCTCGCACACGCAAGATCATGGTGATGGCATAGCAAGAGAGGGAGAGTGTATTGTCCACGTACCCTCGTAGACCGTGGCGAGCGTTATAACAACGCGGTTGATGTAGTCGTCGTCTTCACGATCCGACCGATCCAAGTACCGAGCGTACGGCACCTCCGAGTTCAGCACACGTTCAGCTCGATGGCGATCCCGGACTCGATCCAGCAAAGTGTCGGGGATGAGTTCCGTCGACCTGACGGCGTGGTGGCGATGATGATGCTCTACGGCGCGAGGGCCGCCTAAACTCATGACGATATGACCGAGGTGGAATATGGTGGAGGGGCACGCACTGCGGCTAAGGCGATCCGTAGATCAACTTGTGTGTCATGGGGTGCCCCCTGCCCCGTATATAAAGGAGCAAGGGGAGGAGGCCGGCCCTAGGAGGCGGCGCCAAGTGTGGAGTCCTACTAGGACTCCCTAGTCCTAGTGGATTCCACCTCCTTGTTGGAGTAGGAGAAGGGGAAGAGGGGAGAGGAAGAAGGAAAGGGGCTCGCCCTTGTCCAATTCGGACCAGAGGCGCAGGCCTCCTTCCTTTGGCCTCTCTCCTCTATTCCCGTATGGCCCAATAAGGCCCATATACTCCCGGCGAATTCCGTAACTCTCGGTACTCGAAAAATACCGAATCACTCGGAACCTTTCCGAACTCGAATATAGTCGTCAATATATCGATCTTTACGTCTCGACCATTTGAGACTCCTCGTCATGTCCCGATCTCATCCGGGACTCCGAACTCCTTGGTACATCAAAACTCATAAACTCATAATATAAGCATCGCCGAAACCTTAAGCGTGCGGACCCTACGGGTTCGAGAACTATGTAGACATGACCTAGAACTATTCTTGGTCAATAACCAATAGCGGAACCTGGATGCTCATATTGGCTCCTACATATTCTCTGAAGATCTTTATCGGTCAAACCGCATAACAACATCGTTGTTCCCTTTGTCATCGGTATGTTACTTGCCGAGATTCGATCGTCGGTATCAATACCTAGTTCAATCTCGTAGCTGGCAAGTCTCTTTACTCGTTCGTAATGCATCATTCCGTAACTAACTCATTAGCTACATTGCTTGCAAGGCTTATAGTGATGTGCATTACCGAGAGGGCCAGAGATACCTCTCCGACAATCGGGTGACAAAACCTAATCTCGAAATCGCCAACCCAACATGTACCTTTGGAGACACCTGTAGTACTCCTTTATAATCACCCGATTCGTTGTGACGTTTGGTAGCACCAAAGTGTTCCTCCGGTAAGCAGGAGTTGCATAATCTCATAGTTACAGGAACATGTATAAGTCATGAAGAAAGCAATAGCAATATACTAAGCGATCAAGTGCTAGGCTAACGGAATGGGTCATGTCAATCACATCATTCTCCTAATGATGTGATCCCATTAATCAAATAACAACACATGTCTATGGTTAGGAAACATAACCATCTTTGATTAATGAGCTAGTCAAGTAGAGGCATACTAGTGACTATATGTTTGTCTATGTATTCACACATGTATCATGTTTCCGGTTAATACAATTCTAGCATGAATAATAAACATTTATCATGAAATAAGGAAATAAATAATAACTTTATTATTGCCTCTAGGGCATATTTCCTTCAGTCTCCCACTTGCACTAGAGTCAATAATCTAGTTCACATCATCATGTGATTCAACACTAATATTCACATCGTATGTGATTAACACCCATAGTTCACATCGTCATGTGACCAACACCCAAAGGGTTTACTAGAGTCAATAATCTAGTTCACATCGCTATGTGATTAACACCCAAAGAGTACTAAGGTATGATCATGTTTTGCTCGTGAGAGAAGCTTAGTCAGCAGATTCATCACATTGAGCCGTATGTATTTTACAAATATTCTATGTCTACAATGCTCTTGCGGAGCTACTCTAGCTAATTGCTCCCACTTTCAATATGTATCCAGATTGAGACTTAGAGTCATCTGGATCAGTGTAAAAAGCTTGCATCGATGTAACTCTTTCTGACGGGCTCTTTTATCACCTCCATAATCGAGAAATATTTCCTTAGTCCTCACTAAGGATGTTCTTGACCAATGTCCGATGATCTACTCCTAGATCACTATTGTACTCCTTGCCAAATTCAGAGCAAGGTATACAATAGGTGCAGTACATAGCATAGCATACTTTATAGAACCTATGGTGAGGCATAGGGAATGACTTTCATTCTCTTTTCTATTTTCTGCCGTGGTGGGGTTTGAGTCTTACTCAATTTCACACGTTTGCAACACAGGCAAGAACTTTTCTTTGACTGTTCCATTTTGAACTACTTCAAAATCTTGACAAGGTATGTACTTATTGAAAAACTTATCAAGCGTCTTGATCTATCTCAATAGATCTTGATGCTCAATATATAAGTAGCTTTCTGAGGTCTTTCTTTTAAAGAACTCCTTTCAAATACTCCTTTATGCTTTCGGAAAAATTCTACATCATTTCGATCAACAATATGTTACTCACATATATTTATCAAAAAGGCGATAGTGCTCCCACTCACTTTATTGTAAATACAGGCTTCACAAAGTCTGTATAAAACTATATCTTTGATCAACTTATCAAGCGTATATTCAACTCGAGATGCTTGCACAGTCCATAGATGGATCATTGGAGCTTGCACATTTTGTTAGCTCCTTTAGGATTGACAAAACCTTCTGGTTGCATCATATACAACTCTTCTTTAATAAATCCATTAAAGAATGTAGTTTTGACATCCATTTGCCAGATTTCATAAAATGTGGCAATTGCTAACATGATTCGGACAGACTTAAGCATCGCTAGAGTTGAGAAAATCTCATTGTAGTCAACACCTTGAACTTGTCGAAAACCTTTTGCAACAAGTCGAGCTTTGTAGATAGTAACACTACTATCGGTGTTCGTCTTCCTCTTGAAGATCCATTTATTTAAATGACTTGCTGATCATCGAGCAAGTCAATCAAAGTCCATACTTTGTTCTCATATATGGATCCTATCTCAGATTTCATGGCCTCAAGCCATTTCGCGGAATCTGGGCTCATCATCGCTTCCTCATAGTTCGTAGGTTCATCATGGTCTAGTAACATGACTTCCGAACATGATTACCGTACCACTCAGTGCGGATCTTACTCTGGAAGACCTCGAGGTTTGGTAGCAACTTGATCTGAAGTTTCATGATCATCATCATTAACTTCCTCACTAATTGGTGTAGGAATCACTGGAACTGATTTACGTGATGAACTACTTTCCAATAAGGAGAAGGTACAATTACCTCATCAAGTTCTACTTTCCTCCCACTCACTTCTTTGAGAGAAACTTCTTCTCTAGAAAGGATCCATCTTAACAACAAATAACTTGCCTTCGGATCTGTGATAGAAGGTGTACCCAATAGTTACCTTTGGGTATTCTATGAAGGCGCACTTCTCCGATTTGGGTTCGAGCTTATCGGTGAAAACTTTTCACATAAGCATCACAACTCAAACTTTAAGAAAGCGACAACTTAGGTTTCTTGCTAAACCATAGTTCATACGGTGTCATCTCAGCGGTTTAGATGGTGCCCTATTAAGCGTGAATGCAGCTGTCTCTAATGCATAACCCCAAAGCGATATTGGTAAATCGATAAGAGACATCATAGATCGCACCATATCAAAATAAAATCGATTCTGACGTTCGGACACACCATTACGTTGTGGTGTTCCGGTGGCGTGAGCTGTGAAACTATTTCACATTGTTTTAACTGAAGACCAAACTCGTAACTCAAATATTCTTCTCCACGATCAGATCGTAGAAACTTTATTTTCTTGTTACGATGATTTTCCACTTCACTCTGAAATTCTTTGAACTTTTCAAATGTTTCAGACTTATGTTTCATCAAGTAGATATACCCATATCTGCTCAAATCATCTGTGAAGGTCAGAAAATAATGATACTTGCCACGAGCATCAACACTCATTGGATCGCATACATCGGTATGTATTATTTCCAACAAGTCAGTAGCTTCGTTCCATTGTTCGGAGAAGCGGAGTTTTAGTCATCTTGCCCAAAGGCGCGGTTCGCAAGCATCAAATGATTCATAATCAAGTGATTCCAAAATCCATCTTTATGGAGTTTCTTCATCGCTTTACACCGATATGACCTAAGCGGCGAGTGCCACAAATAAGTTGCACTATCATTATTAACTTTGCATCTTTTGGCATCAATATTATGAATATGTGTATCACTACGATCGAGATCCAACAAACTATTTTCATTGGGTGTATGACCATTGAAGGTTTTATTCATGTAAGCAGAACAACAATTATTCTCGACTTTAAATGAATAACCGTATTGCAATAAACATGATCAAATCATATTCATGCTCAGCATAAAGCCAAATAACATTTATTTAGGTTTAACACTAATCCGAAAGTATAGGGAGTGTGCGATGATGATCATATCAATCTTGGAACTACTTCCAACACTCATCGTCACTTCCCTTCAACTAGTCTCTGTTTATTCTGTAACTCCTGTTTGAGTTACTAATCTTAGCAACGAACAAGTATCAAATACTCAGGGGCTACTATAAACACTAGTAAGGCACACATCAATAACCTGTATATCAAATATACTCTTGTTCACTTTGCCATCCTTCTTATCCACCAAATATTGAGGGTATTTCCGCTTCGGTGACCATTTCCTTTGCAGTAGAAGCACTCAGTTTCAGGATTTGGTCTAGCTTTGGGCTTCTTCGCGGGAGTGACAACTTGCTTGCCATTCTACTTGAAGTTCCCTTTCTTTCCTTTGCCCTTTTCTTGAAACTAGTGGTCTTGTCAATCATCAACACTTGATGCTCTTTCTTGATTTCTACGCTCGTCGATTTTCAACATCACGAAGAGCTCGGGAATCGTTTTCGTCATCCGTTGCATACTATAGTTCATCACAAAGTTCTAGTAACTTAGTGATGGTGACTAGAAAATTCTGTCAATCACTATCTTATCGGAAGATTAACTCCCACTTGATTCAAGCGATTGAAGTACCCGGACAATCTGAGCACATGCTCACTAGTTGGCGATTCTCCTCCATCTTTTAGCTATAGAACTTGTTGGAGACTTCATATCTCTCAACTCGGGTATTTTCTTGAAATATTAACTTCAATTCCTGGAACATCTCATATGGTCCATGGCGTTCAAAAGCGTCTTTGAAGTCGATTCTAAGCCGTTAAGTATGGTGCACTAAACTATCAAGTAGTCATCATATTGAGCTAATAGCGTTCATAACGTCGCATTTGCTCCTGCAATAGGTCTGTCACCTAGCGGTGCATTAAGGACATAATTCTTACGTGCAGCAATGAGGATAAACCTCAGATCACGGATCCAATCCGCATCATTGCTACTAACACTTTTCAATACAATTTTCTCTAGGAACATATTAAAATAAACATATGAAAGCAACAAACATAGGGAAGCAACAACGCGAGCTATTGATCTACAACATAATTTGCAAAATACTACGGGACTAAGTTCATGATAAATTAAAGTTCAATTAATCATATTACTTAAGAACTCCCACTTAGATAGACATCCTCTAATCTTCTAAGTGATTCGTGATCCATATCAACTAAACCATGTCCGATCATCACGTGAGATGGAGTAGTTTCAATGGTGAACATCACTATGTTGATCATATCTACTATATGATTCACGTTCGACCTTCGGTCTCCGTGTTCGAGGCCATATCTGTATATGCTAGGCTCGTCAAGTTTAACCTGAGTATTCGCGTGTGCAACTGTTTTGCACCGTTGTATTTGAGCGTAGAGCCTATCACACCCGATCATCACGTGGTGTCTCGCACGAAGAACTTTCATAGCGGTGCATACTCGGGAGAACACTTCTTGATATTTAGTGAGAGATCATCTTATAATGCTACCGTCAATCAAAGCAAGATAAGATGCATAAAGGATAAACATCACATGCAATCAATATAAGTGATATGATATGGCCATCATCATCTTGTGCTTGTGATCTCCATCTCGAAGCACCGTCGTGATCACCATCGTCACCGGTAGCGACACCTTGATCTCCATCGTAGCATCGTTGTCGTCTCGCCAACTATTGCTTCTCGACTATCGCTACTGCTTAGTGATAAAGTAAAGCAATTACATGGCGTTGCATTTCATACAATAAGCGACAACCATATGGCTCCTGCCGATTGCCGATAACTTCGGTTACAAAACATGATCATCTCATACAATAAAATATAGCATCACGTCTTGACCATATCACATCACAACATGCCCTGCAAAAACAAGTTAGGCGTCCTCTACTTTGTTGTTGCAAGTTTTACGTGGCTGCTACGGGCTGAGCAAGAACCGTTCTTACCTCGCATCAAAACCACAGCGATAGTTTGTCAAGTTGGTGTTGCTTTAACCTTCGCAAGGACGGGCGTAGCCATACTCAGTTCAACTAAAGTGAGAGAGAGCAGACACCCGCCAGTCACCTTTAAGCAATGAGTGCTCGGCGGTGAAACCAGTCTCGCGTAAGCGTCTGGCGTAATGTCGGTCGGGCGCTTCATCTCACAATACCGCCGAACCAAAGTATGACATCTTTGGTAAGCAGTATGACTTATATCGCCCACAACTCACTTGTGTTCTACTCGTGCATATGACATCTCGCATAAAACCTGGCTCGGATGCCCTGTTGGGGAGCGTAGTAATTTCAAAAATTTCCTCGCTGCGCAAGATCATGGTGATGGCATAGCGAGAGGGAGAGTGTTGTCCACGTACCCTCGTGAACCGTGGCAGGCGTTATAACAACGCGGTTGATGTAGTTATGCGTCTTCACGATCCGACCGATCAAGTCGAGCGTACGGCACCTCCGAGTTCAGCACCGTTCAGCTCGATGGCGATCCCGGACTCCGATCCAGCAAAGTGTCGGGGATGAGTTCCGTCGACCTGACGGCGTGGTGGCGATGATGATGCTCTACGGCGCGAGGGCTTCGCCTAAACTCATGACGATATGACCGAGGTGGAATATGGTGGAGGGGCACCGCTGCGGCTAAGGAGCGATCCGTAGATCAACTTGTGTGTCATGGGGTGCCCCCTGCCCCGTATATAAAGGAGCAAGGGGAGGAGGCCGGCCCAGGAGGAGGCGCGCCAAGTGTGGAGTCCTACTAGGACTCCCTAGTCCTAGTAGGATTCCACCTCCCTTGTTGGAGTAGGAGAAGGGGAAGAGGGGAGAGGAATAAGGAAAGGGGCTCGCCCCTTGTCCAATTCGGACCAGGAGGGGCGCAGGCCTCCTTCCTTTAGCCTCTCTCCTCTATTCCCGTATGGCCCAATAAGGCCCATATACTCTCCGGCGAATTCCGTAACTCTCGGTACTCGAAAAATACCGAATCACTCGGAACCTTTCCGAACTCGAATATAGTCGTCAATATATCGATCTTTACGTCTCGACCATTTGAGACTCCTCGTCATGTCCCGATCTCATCCGGGACTCCGAACTCCTTGGTACATCAAAACTCATAAACTCATAATATAAGCATCGCCGAAACCTTAAGCGTGCGGACCCTACGGGTTCGAGAACTATGTAGACATGACCTAGAACTATTCTTGGTCAATAACCAATAGCGGAACCTGGATGCTCATATTGGCTCCTACATATTCTCTGAAGATCTTTATCGGTCAAACCGCATAACAACATCGTTGTTCCCTTTGTCATCGGTATGTTACTTGCGAGATTCGATCGTCGGTATCAATACCTAGTTCAATCTCGTTACTGGCAAGTCTCTTTACTCGTAACGTAATGCATCATTCGTAACTAACTCATTAGCTACATTGCTTGCAAGGCTTATAGTGATGTGCATTACCGAGAGGGCCAGAGATACCTCTCAGACAATCGGAGTGACAAAACCTAATCTCGAAATCGCCAACCCAACATGTACCTTTGGAGACACCTGTAGTACTCCTTTATAATCACCCGATTCGTTGTGACGTTTGGTAGCACCAAAGTGTTCCTCCGATAGCAGGAGTTGCATAATCTCATAGTTATAGGAACATGTATAAGTCATGAAGAAAGCAATAGCAACATACTAAGCGATCAAGTGCTAGGCTAACGGAATGGGTCATGTCAATCACATCATTCTCCTAATGATGTGATCCCATTAATCAAATGACAACACATGTCTATGGTTAGGAAACATAACCATCTTTGATTAATGAGCTAGTCAAGTAGAGGCATACTAGTGACTATATGTTTGTCTATGTATTCACACATGTATTATGTTTCCGGTTAATACAATTCTAGCATGAATAATAAACATTGATCGTGAAATAAGGAAATAAATAATAACTTTATTATTGCCTCTAGGGCATATTTCCTTCAGTCTCCCACTTGCACTAGAGTCAATAATCTAGTTCACATCATCATGTGATTCAACACTAATATTCACATCTATATATGATTAACATCCATAGTTCACATCGTCATGTGACCAACACCCAAAGGGGTTACTAGAGTCAATAATCTAGTTCACATTGCTATGTGATTAACACCCAAAGAGTACTAAGGTATGATCATGTTTTGCTCGTGAGAGAAGCTTAGTCAGCAGATTGCATCACATTGAGCCTTATGTATTTTGCAAAATATTCTATGTCTACAATGCTCATGCGGAGCTACTCTAGCTAATTTCTCCCACTTTCAATATGTATCCAGATTGAGACTTAGAGTCATCTGGATCAGTGTCAAAACTTGCATCGATGTAACTCTTTCTGACGAACTCTCTTATCACCTCCATAATCGAGAAATATTTCCTTAGTCCTCACTAAGGATGTTCTTGACCAATGTCGATGATCTACTCCTAGATCACTATTGTACTCCTTGCCAAACCAGAGCAAGGTATACAATAGGAATGGTACATAGCATGGCATACTTTATAGAACCTATGGTGAGGCATAGGGAATGACTTTCATTCTCTTTCTATTTTCTGCCGTGGTGGGTTTGAGTCTTACTCAATTTCACACCTTTGCAACACAGGCAAGAACTTTTCTTTGACTGTTCCATTTGAACTACTTCAAAATCTTGACAAGGTATGTACTCATTGAAAATCTTATCAAGCGTCTTGATCTATCTCAATAGATCTTGATGCTCAATATTTAAGTAGCTTTACTGAGGTCTTTCTTTTAAAGAACTCCTTTCAAACACTTCTTTATGCTTTCCAGAAAAATTCTACATCATTTCTGATCAACAATATGTCACTCATATACTTATCATAAAGGTTGTAGTGCTCCCACTCACTTTATTGTAAATACAGGCTTCACCGCAAGTCCGTATAAAACTATATGCTTTGATCAACTTATCAAAGCGTATATTCCAACTCTGAGATGCTTGCACCAGTCCATAGATGGATGGCTGGAGCTTGCACATTTTGTTAGCACCTTTAGGATTGACAAAACCTTCTGGTTGCATCATATACAACTCTTCTTTAAGAAAACCATTATGGAATGCAGTTTTGACATCCATGTGCCAGATTTCATAAAATGTGGCAATTGCTAACAATATCCGGACAGACTTAAGCATCGCTACAGTTGAGAAAATCTCATTGTAGTCAACACCTTGAACTTGTGGAAAACCTTTTTGCGACAAGTCGAGCTTTGTAGATAGTAACACTACTATCAACGTCCGTCTTCCTCTAGAAGATCCATTTATTTTCTATCGCTTGCCGATCATCGGGATGGTCCACCAAAGTCCACACTTAGTTCTCATACATGGATCCTATCTTAGATTTCATGGCCTCCAGCCATTTCACGGAATCTGGGCTCATCATCGCTTCCTCATAGTTCGTAGGTTTATCATGGTCTAGTAACATGATTTCCAGAACAGGATTACCGTACCACTCAGTGCGGATCTTACTCTGGAAGACCTACGAGGTTTGGTAGCAACTTGATCTGAAGTTTCATGATCATCATCATTAACTTCCTCACTAATTGGTGTAGGAATCACTTGGAACTGATTTCTGTGATGAACTACTTTCCAATAAGGGAGAAGGTACAATTACCTCATCAAGTTCTACTTTCCTCCCTCACTTCTTTGAGAGAAACTTCTTCTCTAGAAAGGATCCATCTTAACAACGAATAACTTGCCTTGGATCTGTGATAGAAGGTGTACCCAATAGTTACCTTTGGGTATTCTATGAAGCGCACTTCTCCGATTTGGGTTCGAGCTTATCGGTTGAAACTTTTCACATAAGCATCACAACTCCAAACTTTAAGAAGCGACGACTTAGGTTTATTGCTAAACCATAGTTCATACGGTGTCGTCTCAGCGGTTTAGATGGTGCCCTATTAAGCGTGAATGCAGCTGTCTCTAATGCATAACCCCAAAAGCGATAGTGGTAAATCGGTAAGATACATCATAGATCGCACCATATCAATAAAGTCGGATTCTGACGTTCGGACACACCATTACGTTGTGGTGTTCGGTGGCGTGAGTTTGTGAAACTATTCCACATTGTTTTAATTGAAGACCAAACTCGTAACTCAAATATTCATCTCCACGATCAGATCGCGGAAACTTTATTTTCTTGTTACGATGATTTTCTACTTCACTCTGAAATTCTTTGAACTTTTCAACTATTTCAGACTTATGTTTCATCAAGTAGATATACCCATATCTGCTCAAATCATCTGTGAAGGTGAGAAAATAATGATACTTGCCACGAGCATCAACACTCATTGGATCGCATACATCGGTATGTATTATTTCCAATAAGTCGGTAGCTCGTTCCATTGTTCGGAGAAGCGGAGTTTTAGTCATCTTGCCCAAAAGGCACGGTTATAAGCATCAAATGATTCATAACCAAGTGATTCCAAAATCCATCTTTTATGGAGTTTCTTCATGCGCTTTAAACCGATATGACCCAAGCGGCGATTGCCACAAATAAGTTGCACTATCATTATTAACTTTGCATCTTTTGGCATCAATATTATGAATATGTGTATCACTACGATCGAGATCCAACAAACTATTTTCATTGGGTGTATGACCATTGAAGATTTTATTCATGTAAACAGAACAACAATTATTCTCGACTTTAAATGAATAACCGTATTGCAATAAACATGATCAAATCATATTCATGCTCAAGCAAGCGCCAAATAACATTTATTTAGGTTTAACACTAATCCGAAAGTATAGGGAGTGTCGATGATGATCATATCAATCTTGGAACTACTTCCAACACTCATCGTCACTTTCCCTTCAACTAGTCTCTGTTTATTATGTAACTCCTGTTTGAGTTACTAATCTTAACAACCGAACAAGTATCAAATACTCGGGGCTACTATAAACACTAGTAAGGCACACATCAATAACCTGTATATCAAATATACCCTTGTTCACTTTGCCATCCTTCTTATCCACCAAATATTCAGGGTATTTCCGCTTCGGTGACCATTTCCTTTGTAGTGTAAGCACTCGGTTTCATGCTTTGGTCCAGCTTTGGGCTTCTTGGCGGGAGTGACAACTTGCTTGTCATTCTACTTGAAGTTCCTTTCTTTCCCTTTGCCCTTTTCTTGAAACTAGTGGTCTTGTCAATCATCAACACTTGATGCTCTTTTCTTGATTTCTACCTTCGTCGATTTCAACATCACGAAGAGCTCGGGAATCGTTTTGTCATCCCTTGCATACTATAGTTCATCACGAAGTTCTACTAACTTGGTGATGGTGACTGAAAAATTCTGTCAATCACTATCTTATTTGGAAGATTAACTCCCACTTGATTCAAGCGATTGTAGTACCGGACAATCTGAGCACATGCTCACTAGTTGAGCGATTCTCCTCCATCTTTTAGCTATAGAACTTGTTGGAGACTTCATATCTCTCAACTAGGGTATTTTCTTGAAATATTAACTTCAACTCTGGAACATCTCATATGGTCCATGGCGTTCAAAACGTCTTTGAAGTCCCGATTCTAAGCCGTTAAGCATGGTGCACTAAACTATCAAGTAGTCATCATATTGAGCTAATAGCGTTCATAACGTCGCATTTGCTCCTGCAATAGGTCCATCACCTAGCGGTGCATCAAGGACATAATTCTTACGTGCAGCAATGAGGATAAACCTCAGATCACGGATCCAATCCGCATCATTGCTACTAACATCTTTCAAAACAGTTTTCTCTAGGAACATATCAAAATAAACATATGAAAGCAACAAACATAGGAAGCAACAACGCGAGCTATTGATCTACAACATAATTTGCAAAATACTACGGGACTAAGTTCATGATAAATTTAAGTTCAATTAATCATATTACTTAAGAACTCCCACTTAGATAGACATCCCTCTAATCATCTAAGTGATCACGTGATCCAAATCAACTAAACCATGTCCGATCATCACGTGAGATGGATTAGTTTCAATGGTGAACATCACTATGTTGATCATATCTACTATATGATTCACGCTTTCGACCTTCGGTCTCCGTGTTCGAGGCCATATCATTATATGCTAGGCTCGTCAAGTTTAACCTGAGTATTCGCGTGTGCAAAACTGTTTTGCACCCGTTGTATTTGACGTAGAGCCTATCACACCCGATCATCACGTGGTGTCTCAGGCACGAAGAACTTTGCAATGGTGCATACTCGGGAGAACACTTCTTGATGAAATTTAGTGAGAGATCATCTTATAATGCTACCGTCAATCAAAGCAAGATAAGATGCATAAAGGATAAACATCACATGCAATCAATATAAGTGATATGATATGGCCATCATCATCTTGTGCTTGTGATCTCCATCTCCGAAGCACCGTCATGATCACCATCGTCACCGGCGCGGCACCTTGATCTCCATCGTAGCATCGTTGTCGTCCGCCAACTATTGCTTCTCGACTATCGCTACCGCTTAGTGATAAAGTAAAGCAATTACAGAAGCTTTGCATTTCATACAATAAGCGACAACCATATGGCTCCTCCCAATTGCCGATAACTTCGGTTACAAAACATGATCATCTCATACAATAAAATATAGCATCACGTCTTGACCATATCACATCACAACATGCCCTGCAAAAACAAGTTAGACGTCCTCTACTTTTTTGTTGCAAGATTTACGTGGCTGCTACGGGCTGAGCAAGAACCGTTCTTACCTACGCATCAAAACCACAACGATAGTTCGTCAAGTTAGTGTTGTTTTAACCTTCCCAATGACCAAGCGTAGCCACACTCGGTTCAACTAAAGTTGGAGAAACTGACACCCGCTAGTCACCTGTGTGCAAAGCACGGCGGCAAAACCAGTCTCGCGTAAGCGTACGCGTAATGTTGGTCCGGGCCGCTTCATCCAACAATACCGCCGAACCAAAGTGTGACATGCTGGTAAGCAGTTTGACTTGTATCGCCCACAAATCACTTGTGTTCTACTCGTGCATATAACATCAACGCATAAAACCTAGGCTCGGATGCCCTTTGTTGGGGAGCGTAGTAATTTCAAAAATTTTCCTCGCACATGCAAGATCATGGTGATGGCATAGCAGGAGAGGAGAGTGTGTCCACGTACCCTCGTAGACCGTAAGCGGGCGTTATAACTGTAGCGGTTGATGTAGTCGTCGTCTTCACGATCCGACCGATCAAGTACGAACTCGGCACCTCCGAGTTCAGCACACGTTCAGCTCGATGGCGATCCCGGACTCGATCCAGCGAAGTGTTGGGGATGAGTTCCGTCAACCTGACGGCGTGGTGACAATGATGATGTTCTACCATCGCGGGCTTCGCCTAAGCTCATGACGATATGACGAGGTGGAATATGGTGGAGGGGCACCACACAGCTAAGCGATCCGTAGATCAATTGTTGTGTCATGGGGTGCCCCCTGCCCCGTATATAAAGGAGTGGATGGGAGGGGCCGGCCCTAGGAGGGGCGGCGCGCCCTAGAAGTCTAACTCCCTAGTCCTAGTAAGATTCCCCTCCCTTGTTGGAGTAGGAGAGAGAGGGAAGGAAGAGGAAGGAGGAGGAAGGGGGGGGCGGCCCCTTGTCCAGTCGGACCAGGGGGCAGGCCTCCTCCCTTGCTCCTCTGCCCTCCTTTCCACTAAGGCCCATTAAGGCCCATATACCTCCCGGGAATTCCGTAACTCTCCGGTACTCGAAAAATACCGAATCTCTCGGAACCTTTCCGAACTCGAATATAGTCGTCAATATATCGATCTTCACGTCTCGACCATTTGAGACTCCTCGTCATGTCCCGATCTCATCCGGGACTCGAACTCCTTGGTACATCAAAACTCATAAACTCATAATATAACTGTCATCGAAACCTTAAGCGTGTGGACCCTACGGGTTCGAGAACTATGTAGACATGACCTAGAACTATTCTCGTTCAATAACCAATAGCGGAACCTGGATGCCCATATTGGCTCCTACATATTCTCGAAGATCTTTATCGGTCAAACCGCATAACAACATCGTTGTTCCCTTTGTCATCGGTATGTTACTTGCGAGATTTGATCGTCGGTATCAATACCTAGTTCAATCTCGTTACGGCAAGTCTCTTTACTTATACGTAATGCATCATTCGTAACTAACTCATTAGCTACATTGCTTGCAAGGCTTATAGTGATGTGCATTACCGAGAGGGCCAGAGATACCTCTCCAGAGCAATCGGAGTGACAAAACCTAATCTCGAAATCGCCAACCCAACATGTACCTTTGGAGACACCTGTAGTACTCCTTTATAATCACCCGATTCGTTGTGGCGTTTGGTAGCACCAAAGTGTTCCTCCGGTAAGCAGGAGTTGCATAATCTCATAGTTACGAGGAACATGTATAAGTCATGAAGAAAGCAATAGCAATATACTAAGCGATCAAGTGCTAGGCTAGCGGAATGGTTCATGTCAATCACATCATTCTCCTAATGATGTGATCCCATTAATCAAATGACAACACATGTCTATGGTTAGGAAACATAACCATCTTTGATTAATGAGCTAGTCAAGTAGAGGCATACTAGTGACTATATGTTTGTCTATGTATTCACACATGTATCATGTTTCCGGTTAATACAATTCTAGCATGAATAATGAACATTTATCATGAAATAAGGAAATAAATAATAACTTTATTATTGCCTCTAGGGCATATTTCCTTCACTAGCTGCTCCCTCAAGTCGGCATTAGCCTCTGCAAGTGTGGAGAAGAAGGAAAAAGCAATAAGGAAGGGTAAATGGGGAAGATCCGACCCACTGCTCGTGATCGGCCGAATCTCGGGGACTACACCCAGTGGAGTGTGGCGTGCCCCACATGAGATAAAAGAAACAAAGCACTCACTCCGGCTATTAGTCGTTCGTCGGCCTTTGGCTCAGCTACAGCCGGGTTCGGGTTCAGCGAGACCCTCTGGGATTCGAACATTGGGGTGCGCCAGGATCTCGCCCTCTACCTGCCTGCACCTCACCGCCTCGCTAGGATCTAAACTATGAAAGGAACAACACAAGAGACACAGGGGTTTATACTAGTTCGGGCCACCATTGTGGTGTGTAATACCCTACTCTAGTTTGTGGTGTGGTGGATTGCCTCTTGGGCTGATGATGAACATTACAAGGAAGAAACTGACCTCACAGTGCATTCTTGGCTGGTGCGATGAAGCTGCTAGGGGAGTTCGATCGCTCTCTCTCTTGATCCCGAGATGATGGATCCTTTCTCTAGATGCCTCTACCTTGCGGGTGGCTAGTCCTATTTATAAGGCAAGGCCACAGGCCTCTTCCCAAATATTGGCGGAAGGCGCCAACAATTAGCCATTTGAAGGGAACATCTAGTACACTTATCGACTAAAGTTGGTCCTCGCTTTGTCAAAGGCTCTGGTGGTGGCCTTGGCTTGGGCTCCATGATGACTTCCTTCCTGCCATTACGGCGGTCTTGGTCTTGTTGCACGAAGCGGATGCCTTTGCTTGATACTCTTGCCTGCGTTTGCTCCCTTTGCACCAAAGAGGAAAGAAGGACAACTTGCGGGCTGGCGCCCGCTGGCGCCCTTAGTCGTCATGGCTTGCGTCATGGGCACCTCGTGAGTACCCGCCTTGATCTCTCCGCCTCCTCGCGAGCCAGCTGACAAGGCCGTGCACGAGAAGCTTCACGTAAATCCGCCCAGCAATCTCAGCCCCTCGCGAGGTCTTGACTTGTCTTGATGAAGATGGGCCTTGCTTTGGGCCACCCCTTGAGCCGCCGCAGGGAGCGAGCGAGCAAGTGCAGGGACCCCGTTCCCGAGCGCGCCGGCATGGCCCCAGGCCCAAAGCGCGCTGGACTTGGCTGAAGCGAGAAGCGAAGGGCAAGTCTGGCTTTGCATGAGCCCCTAACAGCTGCGGCCTTAGGCGTTCGTGGCGGTTGATTGGGCGTGGGCACCTTAGCTGCGTGAATCGACAAAAAAGCGGCGTCTGTCTAGGCTTTGCTTCCTCCGGTCATTGCTCGAGATCCCTTTCTTGCGCCTTTCCTTCCTCCTTCAAAATCTCGAGATCTACTTCAGCTGCGTGCCCTAGCAAGACATGGCGCCTCGCCGGACCCAGCGGAGCTTGGTACTCAACCGCCTTGGACTCGTCGAATGTCGGAGGAGGCCTTGCGAGGTGCGCGGATGGTGGCGGCGCAAAGGCATCGGCAGGGCAGAGGTGTTCAAGGCTGGCTCTGCCCTTTCGAGGCCAAGGAAGCACCTTCTATCCGCTCTTCGTGGCGCCATTGCTGCCGATCTGGTGCCTCCCTTTTCGAGTTCTTCTTCTCATCCTCCGCCACTACAAGCGCAAGCTCTGCACCTCCACCCCAACTCTGTTCTTCTTACAGCGATCTTTGCCTACTATTGTGAGGCTCACGTCGGGGTGCAGCCCTCGGTGGCCTTGCTGCGCCACTACTTCTCCCTCCGGACCTCTCGTGGTCCCGTCTCTCGCGTCTTGTGAGCTTTATCGCGTATGGCAGATCAATGCCATCTCGAAGCCGGGAAGAGGATTGAGGGCTTGAGGAGCAAGTGGGTCATAGTAGATGTTGGCGCATCCACCCTCGGCTGATTCTGCCCACGGGCATCTCGCGAGCTCCGATGATTGGTCTCGCGTGGAACTTCGTGGATCCCCTTGAAGCCGATCTTTGGAGAAGATGGGCGTGGATCTGCCGCCCGAGCAACATGGCGGCAAGCGAAGCTGGCCGGTGCGTTGCTCTGAGGAGTTCTGGAGCATCGGTGGCCCTTCGTCGATACCGCTTCATTTGTGGAGGCCCTTGAAACCCCGCAGTCTTGGCAGCGAAGATCTGGCGCGGTCCTCAAATCTTTGGTGGGGAGGCGTGGCAAAGGCTGGGCGCCCTGCCCTTGTTCCTTGAGATGGCTGGGGCGGCGATGGAAGCCATGCCCGTCTTCAATGGGGGCGGGCCTGTGCCCTTGGAGTTCCGAGGACCCAGCGGCCTGGCGGCGGTGAACATATCCTCCGCGACTCCAGCGAAGAGGGGAAGAAGAGGAGGCGGGAGCGGGGCTGACTCGAGGCGACCGATGGGGTCGAGGCGCCCTCCCGGCGTGGGTCAGCGCTCTCCGCCTCTTGCCCGGCGGCGACAGCGAGGATGGCGGCAGGCCAGGCGGCGAGCTTGCCCCGATCCGAAAGGGCGGGGACTGGGCTGGTCCTCAGCGGGTCTGCCCGGCTCTCGAGGCGATCCAGCAGACGCGCCTCCTGCTCCGGGCCTCTTGAGGTTGATCCTGCAGCGGCTCTCGGGCTTCAAGTATGGCGGAGGTTGCTCGAGCTTCATGACGATGACGATAAGTGCTTGATTCTGGTTTTATTCCTTGCTTTGTCGGCTGAGGCTTGATATCTGTATCTCTTGGCTAAGTGGCGCTGGTGAAAGAAAGTGAAGGAGCTCTGAGGCTCCGTGCAGGGGCAGCGCCTCTGCCCATGAAGAGGCGGACGGAAGGCGGGCCTCTCTGCCGGTCATCCTCGTGAGGCTGGTGGGTGGTGGTGAGCTCAGCCCCCATAGCTAGCGACTCTGAGGTGTCCTTGCACGATGCCACCGCCACGGTTGTTGGTAGCGATGGGTCTGCCTCGGGATCTTGTAGTTCGCTTCCGTCCTCTCCTCCTCTCACCAGCTTCTGTCTCTCCGACTCCTCCCCTTGTCTGGATCATCTGCTGCTGAATTGGACCGGCTGCGGCAAGATCTTACAGGCGCCGACCCTCGCTTGGTGGTGGGGCTTGGAGCTAACCTCTCTGGTGGAGTCGCTCTGGCCTTCGATTCGGCGCTTGGTTGAACCTCGGCGGCTTACGAGGAGAAGCAGGTCATCCTTTGGGCGAAGGCTGCTGTGGCGCCGCCTTGGGGGAGTAACCGATGTCGAGAGTGTTGCAAAACCTTTGGAGAGGCGAGCTGCGGGGCCTCTGGGACCAGCTTGCCAAGGAGGCCTGCATTACGCCAAGAAGAGGAAGACATGAAGGCTCACGGCGGCCGTCAAGGACCGGGGCGCCAAGCTAAGGCGCCATGACCGCTGAGTGCGCTAAGCGAGGAGTTGGAGGCGAAGAAGGTCGAAGCTGGGCGGCAAGCGCGGGTTCTTGCCGAGACAGCGAGCCTTCACGGAGATGGAGGTGAAGCTCGCACCTTCTTGGGGCGCTTCTGACAGCGGCACAGAAAGCCGCTGGCGGCGCCAGGGCGGTCCCGTAAGCTGCTTCCCTTCGATCCGCGCTCTTGAAGATGTCACCCTTGGCCTTAGCCCTACGGTGAGTCGGCGCGTGTCTTGTCTTACGCAGCAGCGCGGGTCCTTACCCGTCTACCTTAGCGATCTCGGCGTCGACCTCGACAGCCTGCTGGAGCCAGCGGCGGCGAGCTTGCCGCTTACCGCTGCTTGAGGTCGTGAAATTCGGCGGAGCTCTGTGCCGAAGTTACGGGCCTTGACACCAAGCGAAGCGGCGCTGCAGTCTGGGGCTTCCGGCGAACTTCGCTCGCGCAGCTCCGCCACCAACAAGTGACTCCGTCGTGGCTCATGTTACGCTTTCAGCTCCTACAACATGCATCATGCCTCGGGGCGTTTAAACTTGTGTTTGGTGTTGTGATATGATTATGGATTGTAATATTTGCTTTTGAATTCCTTGAGATTTGCACTTTTCCTTCCTACTTGCTTATGTTCTCACGCTTGCGTGAGCCGGCCTTGCTTACTCTCAGCCGCCGTTAGCCCGCCGGAAACCAGGGCCGGGACCAAGGAGTGAGGGGCTCGTGACAAGTTAGGCTCTGAGTCGCGATGCTCGAGTCCCCTTAGTGCCTGAACAGCAAGTAGGGAGGTGAGATGTGGGTGAATCTACCATTCTCGTCTGCGAGCCCGGCCCGCGCATACCTCAACCGTCGTTAGCCTTTGGAACTAAGGTGAGGGGCTCGTGACGAGTTAGGCTCTGAGTGGCGATGCTCGGGAGTCCCCTTGGCCTAAAAGCGGCCGCCGTACCTTGGCTCCGCTCGGGAGAGGCGTCGACGAACCAGGCCGAGGGGTCTAGGCTGGGGCGTGCGTGCAGGCGTGACCGAGGCGTAGCCCGTGCTGACCCTCGCGGCACTCCAGGGGCGTTGCGATGAGGCGGAACTGAGCTCTTGGCTCCACTGAGGTTGATCGGCCGGGGCCACCCTCGATTGTTTATCACTGGCGTGGAGCATAACACTTTCGTGTGTATGCGGGTATAGCGCTCCTCGGCGTGTCGTCAGCCGGCCACGGACATGGTGCTTCCTTTGGTGCATGGGAGGGGCTCCCCTCCGGGAGGAGCCCAGGCGTGTACAACCCATACGACACGTGGGCTGGCGGTAGGGCTGACGAGTGTGTCTGGGCACTGTGAGCAGCCTTGGGACTCACGGGGCCCTACCTCAAAGCGGGTTGCGCTGGCACTGAGCCTTAACGTGATGTGTTCCTGCAGATTTGGTTAGATGCGGCGCTCTCGTCCTCGGGTCCGGCCCTCGAGCTGGTCTCGGCCGTGTTGGTATGCCGGTCGCCATGCACGTGGACAAGGCGGTGAGGCTGGAGAGCGATGGGAGCCCTGAGTCGCGATGCTCGGTACCCCCCTTTAGCGTTAAGCGTCCGACATGAAGGAAGAAAAGGTGTAAATGGGCGGCATCAAATAACAATCATGATGGGTCGAGCGCATGACCGAAATAAGCGCAAGAGGGTACATGCGCTGGAGTGCGGCCCGGCGACTTGGGGATGATGCAGCCGAGGGTGCCCCAACAAGGTAAGCTAGGAACATGAAGTAAAGGGATACCGCGAGGGGCGAACCCAGCGGCATGGGAATAATGCAGCAGGCGCTCGGCTGGAAATGAAACTTGAAGGATGTCACACGATAACGTTGAGGGCGAAGGGATGTTGAAGTAGCGGGCGCCATGGGCTGTGGAAGCCCGATCTTCCACGAGCCCCAGGCCGAGGAGCCTCGGGAGGCTCTGGAGGTGCTGTGGCTCCTCGTGGACCATCTCCATCTCTGCCGGGACTGCGAGCGCTGGCCTCTTGAGCCTCAGGATGCTCCTCATGAGGCGCTTATGCGTGGCGGCGGCGTTCGGCATGCCGTGGGGCATGCGAATGTAGCCGTGGGGTGGACCTTCGGCGCTCGCGCGTGAGGGCGAAGCGCTCTGAGGCGGCTCGGTTGAGCCACTGGGATGTTGATGCATCTGTGCAGTCCACCATCCTCGCTGGATGGGGAGCTACGGCGGAGTGGCGGCTGCCACTCATGACTCTTGACTCTGCAACTCTACATGATCGGTGGCAGAACTCCTGAGGTTTGGCCCTCCTTGCCTTGCTCCTTCACGAGGAAGCGTGCTGAAACACGCCTCCAAGTGGTGCCCAAGCGCCTCCTCGTGACCTTAGCAAGGTCGGTGGCCCTCAGGGAGGCCCGAGCCTGCTTGAGGAGGCGTCAGGCGCGCCTTCCTATGCCACGAAGGAGGTGCCCCTGGCAGGCGCGGACCACGAGGGCTGCCTCCCAGAGGTCGGGCTGGCGATGTCTTCTTCTTCTTGGGAGGCGGTCTCGGGGGCCTCCACTCCTGCGATCTGGGTCTTCAAGTGATGCGGCAGAAAGGCTCGCTCGGGAGCACACCGCGTCTCTCTCTTCACAAGGCACCATGATGACTCCGCCCGCTTCACAGCATCTTGAGGACATTATGGCCGTGATGAGTCACGGCCATGAACTTGGCGAGGCGGGTACCAGGATGGCATTGTATGCAGCGAATGTGGGCGACATCGAAGTCGATGAGCTCGGTCTTGGTAGTTGTCGCGCCCGAAGGTGACGAGGCGGACCTGCCCAATGGAACCGTGGAGCCATCGGTGACTCGGAGAAAAGGCTTGGTTGGCTGAAGCTGATTGTAAGGCACTTGGAGATTGTTAAATGTCTCTGGACAGGACATTGAGCCCTGCTCCGCCGTCGATGGGGGTCTGGTGACTTGCGCTGCTGATGATTGGGAACAAAGCATCGGGAGGACTCGGCTGGCAGCGCACTTGAGCTGATCCGCTGAGCTGAGCGTGATGGCGCATGCTGACCACACGAGAGACGCGTGGCCGAGCTTGGGAAGGACTGCATTCACTTCACGGGTGAAGCTGCGAAGATGCATTGAGAGGCTGGGGCAGGCTCCGCCCGGGATGCAAGCGATCGCGTGCGGCTCTGGAAGCCCCAGCCCCTCGTCGATGATGGTCCTCGTTTATCCTTGGCTGCGGCAGCGAGGAGGGAGGCCTGCGTTTCCTTGTGGGCGATCCTCGCGAGGCTGATCCTCCGGTCTCCCTCGCGAGGCCGATCCTGCCGGCGATCCTTGCGGTCGGTCGCGTCACCCTTGGCGAGGCCTCGGTCTTCCCGTCGTCCTGCGTTCCTTCCTTCCTCCTCGGCGTAGCCTCGTCGTTGCGGTCGGGCGGCCTATCCTCCTTCTCGCTACGGCCGGAGCTCTTGACATTCGTTGGTGTTGTGGGTGTGGAGGTGCGTGGTACCCACTGATGCGGATGCCCTTGGAAGACTCGGGCTGATCTCTGCCCGCTTGGTGTGCGGTTACGCGCATGACACGGCAGCCCCTGCGCTTCCGTCCTTGGCCGATTTCTTCTCTTACGGTGCTGCGGCTGGCAGCTAGAGGAGGAAAGGCGCCCTTCCTCAGCCTGGCGCGCCAGTACGCCAAGTTGAACAGCTCAAGGAAGTGCACAGATCTTCATGCGCCATGCTCCTCCTTCATCTTGGCGTCCGCTTTGCCGTCGGAGAAAGGCTGAGATGAAGGCCTCCTCGATCACCTTAGGAATCTAGGCGTGCGTTGTTGAAGCGCTGGATGTATACGCAGGGTCTCCCTAATTCTGCTTGATCTGGCGCATGTCGCTCTGGCGGGAGGCGATCGCGAGTACCTTGGAAGTTGGCGATGAAGCGGAGTGCGCATCTCGTCGAGGAGGAGATCGTGCGAGAGCGAGATTCGAGAAGTCGGTGCGAGCTCCGTCCTTGAGTGCCATGAAACAAGTTCGCCATGACCTTCTAGTCCCGTTGGCGGCTTCAATGCCCAGCTCGTGAGCTGGAGGAACTCCATTTGGGTGGCCGTGCCGATGTAGCGAGGAGGCGGTCTGGCTTGAACTTGCGGAGACCCTTGACGGCTGCGCCTTCGGTGGTGATGGCGGCAGCTTCTTGTGGCCATGGGAGGCCTTTGGTGACGGAGAGCCTGGTCTTGCGGGTCCCCATGCGCTGCAGCTGGGAGCAGCGGGAGTCTTGGCGTCTGGAGCAGGGCGTGGTGCGTGTCGAGCAGTCTGAGGAGCACTCGGGCAGCTTCTTGAGGCGAGGACCTCTTGACAGCTCTGCTCTTGCTTCTTGCGGCACCGGATGGAGTGGGTTCCGCCCGGGGCCCGCAGCCACAGGCCAAGGCGCCTTCTTGAGGGGAGGCGGTGGCGCCCACTGGGCTTCATCGCCCAGCGAGAAGCGAGCGCGGTGCAGCGAGGAGAAACAGTGAGGAGCCCCCCTGGCCTTGAGCGAGCTTCAGCGGCAGTGATCGAGCCACTCTTCGTGAGCGTCGTCGACATGGCGATGGCAGGAGCTCATTGCCGCAATGAGTGTAGCTTCGAGCCTCCATGGGTAGCAGGGCCTCAGAGGCGAAACCAGGTGGGGCGAGTGAGGATTAGCGGTCTGGCCGTCTCGCCTCGCAGACGAATCTTGGGGCGATGCTTGCTACTCGTTCCCCTTGGGCGGGCGGCGTTAATGACGGCTGACGGGGCGGCGAAGCTGCGCTGGCGAGGCCCGTCGAGGCGGCAGCAGGCGAGGCGGCTCGGCGCTTCAGCGCGGGCCAGCGAGCATCGACATGGGCAGTGGTCGGCGAAGAAACGAGCGGCGGAAGCCAATTCGGCGCACCTACTGGCGCGCCAAATGTCGATTCGGGTTCAGCAGACCCTCTAGGTTCGAACCTTTGGGTGTGCGCGGAGATCTAGCCCTCTACCTACACACCTCGCCGCCTCGCTAGGATCTAAACTATGAAAGGATCAACACAAGAGACCACAGGGGTTTATACTAGTTGGGCCACCATTGTGGTGTAATACCCTACCCTAGTTTGTGGTGTGGTGGGTTGCCTCTTGGGCTGATGATGAACAATACAAGGAAGAACAGCCTCGCGAGAGTGCATTCTTGGCTGGTGTGATGAACTGCTAGGGGAGTTGGTCGCTCTCTCTCTCTCTGCTGATCCCGGATCTGGATCCTTTCTCTAGATGCCTCTACCTTGCGGGTGGCTAGTCCTATTTATAGGCAAAGGCCACAGGCCTCTTCCCAAATATCGGCGGGAAGGCGCCAACAATTAGCCATTTGAAGGGAACATCTAGTACACTTATCGACTAAAGTTGGTCCTCGCTTTGTCAAAGGCTCTGGTGTGTGGCCTTGGCTTGGGCTCCATGATGACTTCCTTCCTGCCGTTCGCGGGTCTTGGTCTTATTGCACGAAGCGGATGCCTTTGCTTGATACTCTTGCTGCGCTTGCTCCCTTTGCACCAAAGAGGAAAGAAGGACCTTTGGCGGGCTGGCGCCCGCTGGCGCCCATAGTCGCCATGGCTTGCGTCATGGGCACCTCGTGAGTACCCGCCTTGATCTCTCCGCCTCCTCGCGAGGCAACTTTGTGAGGCCATGCCTCGAGAAAGCTTCTGTAAATCCGCCCTTGAATCTCAGCCCATCGCGAGGTCTTGAGCTTGTCTTGATGAAGATGGACCTTCTTTGGGTCACCCCTTGAGCCACGCCGTGAGCTTGCGAGCGAGCAAGTCTGGGGACCCCGTTCACGAGCAGCCCGACAAGCTCATGGGCACAGGAGTTGAAGGTAGCGCGAGATTGTGGTATTCACGAAAATCAGGCCAGTCACGAATAGAATAAGGTTGCAAAGCACGCTAAAAGTTCCAAGCCGCTTTGCTTCGTGACCGACTCGAAACTTCGGGGACTACACCCGGTGGAGTGCTGTGCGCATACGAAAAGAAATCAAGAAAAGAAATAGACCAGGCCAGAAGACTCACGGATGACGGCAGCGTAAACGAAACTCACAGGTGTACCGTTACTGTGGCGGCTTTGGAGTGCTGGCGGCGTCGGACCTCCTGCGCCCGCCACGTTCCTCGGTCGTTCCACGCTGGGCGTCCACTCGGACGTCTTTGGCGCTAGCCGCCTCTAGATCTGAGCCGTCGGTGGCGCCCGCATTCTCTGCGACTCGGCACCGAGATGCCTCTCCAGCAGCGTCGCGGGCGGCGACTACACCAAAGATCCGCCTACTCGCTGCTTCGACTTCTGACCCGGTGCTCGAGCGCCCATGCGGGTCGGACCGCCTTGCCGCTCCCGTCGGCGCCGGCTGTGGCACCTCCCGGGATCGTCCGTCATCCTCCCTCCTCTCCATCACCGGCTGGTCGCGGTCGGCTTCCTCCGGCAGAGAGCAGGGGATGTTGAGAACCATAAGCGCGAAGAGGAATGGCAGTGCGGAGGCTGATTGCTGTGAGCCTCCGCCTCCCTCTCCCATGACCCGGCCTCCGCTTTGGGCCTTGGCTGTTGCGTCGACTTGTGCCTCGGCGACTTCTCCGCCGCCTCTGGATGGCCCTCGCTCCGCCGCTTGGCTCGTCCCGCGCCTCCCGCGTTCTGCTCGTTGCCTCTGAGGTCGGTGGCGAGGGATCCTACGGCGGGGCTCGAAGACCCTCCCATCGGTCCGACTATGAGCAGCGTCAACCCGTTCGAGGCGGCGGCGCCTGTTCATGCAAATCAAGAAGGCGGCTTAGGTGAGCCTCAACCAAAAGGCGATAAAAGTGCGAGACATTCAACACTTACGTAAGACCGCATGTGGCTGCTTCACCACCTTGCGAAGCGGGCGCTTCGCGGCCGCCTCATCCAACAGTACGCGT
Source organism: Aegilops longissima (assembly GCA_021605205.1). Lineage (NCBI taxonomy): Eukaryota > Viridiplantae > Streptophyta > Magnoliopsida > Poales > Poaceae > Aegilops > Aegilops longissima. The sequence goes on from JAHIAM010005417.1 coordinate 36,276, forward strand.
CGTGGAGCCCTTGGGTTTTTTCGGTAAGCTGCCGAAGACCAGCCCGCCCGGCGTTTTCACGCCACCGAGCGGTGGCGGCGAAGGTCCGCCTTGATCGCCATCGCCCGGTAGCGGCGTGGGATAACCTCAACCGTCATCATCAATGATCCCGAAGCGGCCGTAAGCTTCGGTGCCGCTTTGCCTCTCCACCGGCTCCGCCTATGGCGTCGTCCATGGCGGCGCCCCGAATCTGGGTCATCGAGGTCATCGCCCGTCACGGTCGGCCATGCCCGGCGCTCCGGCCTGCGGCCCGACCACCCGGTCGAAGAAGAGTTCTGCTCAAAGACAAGCCGACTAGTCAAAAAGTGGCCGTCACACGATTCCGGCAACAAAGAAGAAGAAAGAAGGAAAACTCACCACAGGCGGGGGATCAGCGATATCTGAACCTTGCCGTACTGCCACTCCTCGGTGAGCTTGTAGTTGGAATTTAATTCACCATAAGACACCTCATCGCGAGGCATCTCCACTGGTGCTTAGCGGCATGGGTGAAGCTGACGCTCATCTGGCGAATCATGCGGCCCGGCCTTGGGCAGAGCACCGGCGCTCCACGAAGCGGCGACCGAGGTCGGCCCGACCAAGCCCTCGATTGGATCATCACCGGGAGCGGGTGGCGGCGTTCGGCCGGGGAGAAGCGGCCGGGCTTCAGTGGGACCAAGCGGCTACCTCCCAGCCGGCGGGCGGCTCGTAATGCAGACAGATTGACAAAGTCGCCTTGCGGCGACATTCTTCCATAAAAATGATTGTTGCGAGCTTCACTGGTTGGATCAGCGGGATAGGTGGAAAGGGTTGTTGTCGGTGACCTCCGCATGGCGATGAAGGCGCCACGGCTGAGCACACCAGCGGAGGCGGTCTTGAAGCTTACTGCTGGAAGAACTCCCAAGAGCTCGGTAGGGGAGGGCCTAGAAAACCCTCGCCGGGGTGATGAGGCCGACAGCAGCATCACGTGTTGAGGGTGAATGATCTTGTTGGAGGTGGTAGAACTTCGAGGAAGGCGGGCGAACCCGCTTCGCCCGGCCGAGGCCGAGGCCGCATGAGGCAATCTGGCGGAAGATGAGCCGCTCGCCCTCCTCCGGCGCCGGTGAAACCTCCCCCCTCCGTAGCGAGGTGGGTCTTCACGTGGCCCTCGCCTGCGTAACCGCCAGCGTCTTGACCAATCGATGTGGTCTTCATGGGCGTTGGAGCCACCCACGATCTAGAAAGCGCCATAGGAGCAAGAAGGGGTAGAAGAAGCGCGGCTGACGGAAGCACAGCCACGCTTCTGCGGAGGAGCGCGCCGACAAGAAGAATTCGACGGTGGAGCAGCGGCGGTGGTGATGGCGCTGCTGTGGCGGAAAAAGGAGAAGGAGGTAGAAGGAAGGGTGGGCGAGGCGAGTGTGCGGCGTCGCGCTCTCCTCCTCCCACTTATAGGCTCCGCAGCGGGCCGGAGGCGGCGTGGGGGCGATGGGATTAGCTGCGCCCCCCCCCCCGTCCCGCGATTATTCGCGCCCTAAAGGCGTCTTGAAGCACGCCAGCGGGAAGGTAAGCGGTCCATTCGGGCTGCGGAGGATCCGCACATGGGCGAGGCCTAGGGTATAGTGGGCCCCAGCCTGCGGCGGCGTCGCGTCGTAGCGTGGACTGGCGAGCCTTTACGGTCACGTAAGCGCGCGGGTGGCGGTCAGGCGCGATTGGCTCGCGTTCTCACCTTACGGCTACGGAACTTCCGAGGCGGCACACCCGCTCAAAGGCGTGGCTACGGTGAAGCGACACCCCGCATCCGGGCCGCATGGCCTGATGCACCGTCTTGAAGCGGCCATCACCGTCCGGTGCAACACTGTTGCCATGTTGACCATGGCGTCACCCACGGCAATTTGTCGGTATGACCAGCGGTAGCGGCGGGCCCCTCGGTCGAGGAGATGCGAAAGCGGCTCGGCCTCCCGGTCGGCTGAGATATGGCGGCTTCCCTGCTCCAACTTGTTCCTCCCTCGAAGGAGCGCCTCATTAAGGAGACAAGGCGAGGTGAGACTACGATGATCGCCGCCAAAGCGGCACTAACCATGCTTACCGACAAAGCCCTCAATCATGAGTTGAAACGCGATAACCAACCCCGACCGGGCCCTCGGTGGTGGGGCATGCTTGTCGACCAAGAAGCGGCAGCCGGCCAGGACCCACCAGCCGGCGGGCCCGGCTGACGGCGGGAAGCCGGCGGGCATAACGCTTGGCTAGGGCCAGCGCCAGCAGTTACCATTGTACCTGAAGTGTAGCCTACTCTCGACCCCAGGCACCCATACAAAGGGTTGATCTCTTAGAGTTTTAGACACCTCATAGAGGAAGAGGAGAGCCAGCCAGTGCCCTTCTTCTCCTCTCACCGAACAGCCTAAGGAGCCTCTTGTAGCCACTTGTTAGTCTAGTGATCATCACGGAGACCCAGAACAGCGATGGGGTGTTATCTCCACGGAGAGCCGGGCTGGGTAAGATTAGCCGGCGTGCATGTCTTCCGCCTCATCCCGCTTCGAGGTACGCAGCGGCGTCTTATTGGCTCCCACAATGATAAGACACCCGTTGGCATATCGCACCTACCACCCAGGGCTTTGTCAACTTAGTCAATATGAGCGATTCTAGCTCGGTGACCATCGATGTCCATCCACGGCCGTAGTGCTTCTTCAACCTCTGGTCTTCTTGCTCGGCCGCCCAAACCAGCGTCGGTCGTGCCTCATGCTCCTGCCTCCCGTGGCGGCTGTGCTGCCATGGAGGCCTCGCCGCCCTACTATTCCCACACGCTGGCGGGCCCTCTGACGGGGCGACCTCACACACCGTAGCCGAGACGGTGAACCCCGTACTCCTCTCCGCGGGCTTCCGCAGCGTCTTCCCGCTCCACGTCGTCCCCTTCAGGCCTCGTCTTCATCCACCGTGGTGCTCTCCAGCGGCGTGGTCAGCGTGGTCGAGCGACTTCCATCGGAAGAAATCTTGTACATGGAAAGTGACAAGTGGGTCCTGACCATATCCCAGTTTTTTGTGATTTGCCAAGTAAATGGCTTTAATCGGGCTGTTGGGCTGCAAATCTTTCAAACGAGGAGAGCTTTCATTGGTGGCGAGAAAATTGCCCATCGATAATGAGAAATGGGCTGTACATTTTAAAACACATCAAGCGGGCAATTAGTTTCAAATATCTTTTTTTATTTGAGATTTTAAATTACATTAATTTTTATCGTGGAGAATTTGTTGGATTTTATATTGATATACATTTATTTTTAAAATCAGTTTGAATGTGAGTGAAATTTGGGATTAAAAACAGTTGGACTGCACGAAATATGCAAAATTTCGTATAATTTTGTAACCATAGCCTAATATGGGATGTAATGCTAACAAAAATATGTGCTCCAAAAAACCTTAAGAATTAGCAAATGGGCTGTAAATTATTAGAAATAATGGCGAGATGGGTTGTATGCTGTTTTCCACAGATTTGAGGCTTTCCTAAAAAAGGTTGGCCTAGCGGTGGTGTTGGATGGTCATCCAGCAGCCGTCGTCTTCTTTAATCTCTGCTCTTCTGCTCCATCCGCTCAAACAAGCGCCCGGCCAGGCTGCTGCTCCTCCTCCGGCGGTCGGCTCTGCCGCACCGCGAGCCTCACCGCCCACGTACTCCCATCCTTTGGCCTAGCCATCCCTCTACTCACCCACACTGTTGTTATTCTCGTGACGGATGAACGATAAACCCTCGTGCGATCGTACTCCCCTCAGCGTGGGAAACAAGCGCGAGTCTTCCCTACCTCAGTGTCATTCCTTCCTAGGCCTCGCCGTAGTCCACCGCCACGGTGCTCTCGGCGGCAACACTGGTCAACATAGTCAGCGACCGACATGCATCTGAAGTGGACTGTATGTGGAGAGGCCGACAGCTGGGTCCTGACGCCGCATGAAATGCCTCCTTATTGCAGCAAAATAATGATTCCTCCACGACATCAGGGACCCACGAAAAGGGCCTACGTATTTCGTGAAAAAAGGTTACCACGGCGACAGCTCGGACCCACCGGCTATATCTTCACCACGCAAGGAAGTGCCTCCTTATTACGCACAAAAAAAATGAATACTCCGCTTTGTATGGTGGGACCGATATAGTGCGGCTGACTTGTGGAGCCTACTAAGTTGATGGGGACGGAGGATTTGTCAACAAATCAATATGCATGATTCTGGCTGCGGTGACCATACAATGTCCATCCGGCCGTAGTGCTTCTTCAACCTCTGGTCTTCTTGCTCCGACCACCCAAACCAGCGCGGTGTGCCTCGTGCTCCGCCTCCCGTGGCCGGCTGCGATCTTGCGGAGCCTCGCGCCCTACTACTCCCACGGCGGGCCATCCTCTACTCACCCACCCCCCTGTTATTCTGCGGTGGCGGCAGCCTCACCTCGTACTCCTCTTGCGTGGGCATCCACTTGCCGTCTTCCCGGTTCGCGTCGTCCCTTCCTGGGCCTGCGCCGTCGTCCACCGGCGTGGTGCTCTCGGCGCGGCGTGGTCAATGTGGTCAACGACCGACTTCCATCGGAAGAGTATTGTGCATGGAGAGGCTGATGCAGGTCCTGGCGGCCCGCGAAGTGCCTCCTTATTACGTGCAAAATAATTATTCCTCCACGGCAATGAGGGACCCATCGGACCGGACCACGTGTTTGTAACGTTTCCACGACTGCTGGATCTTCGCATGCAACTGAAAGTGCGTGCGGGCAAAAACAAGCGATTCACCCCGACTCTGGGACCCCTGGCTACATCTTCGCGGGCAAGAAGTGCACGGCGGTGGGACCCACGGTGAGCGTCGTAGCATTGTCATTCTGGTCGTGACGTATGCGTACATATCTTTGGTCGATGTAAGCGGCGCCCGTGCCGTGGTAGTAAGCCGCCGCGTAGCATGCTGCGTCGTCTGGGTGACCAAGGTGGAAGAAAAGAAAATCGACCGCGTATGTGTACATCTTGGCGGGGTCTCGAGCGCCTACTGCGCGTCACGATACATGGCTGGGTCGAACGGAGAAACAGCGCCGTCGTCATGTTCATGGGAGCCAACCCCGGCTGGGTCGAGCGGAATGCGTGGTCGTGTTCGCCGGGAGGCTTGGGCCGGAGCAGGCGATGGAAGCGAGGCCTGGCGTACCGCTGTGGAGAAGCAGACCTCCTACATTGAGCGGGGTCTGTTGATCGGGAGGGTGGTGTACCGCCAAAGCGGAGAAGCGGACCTCCTACGGTTGAAAGCAGGGGTCTTGTTGATCGGGGGGAGTGGTGTACCGCCAAAGCGGAGAAATGGACCTCCTACGGTCGAAGCAGAGGTCTGTTGATCGGGAGGGTGTGGCGTACCCGCCAGCAGACGAAAGCGGACATGTTGGGCCTTCTACGGTCAGCAGAGTCCTGTTCGCCAGGGAGGTGTGGCGTACCATAAGCAGGACTCCACGGGATATTGTTCATCTCCACCGTCGACCTCCTCCAGCCTCCACAGGCTACATAGACCTCCTCCAGCCTCCACGGGCTCTGTTCATCCAGCCTCCACCACCGCTTCTCCACGGCTCCTGTTCAACCACCCCTCCACAGGCACCCCTCCACCGTCTCTGATTCATCCAGCCCTCCACACACGAGGTCTGTTCAACCACCCCTCCGGCCACCCCTCCACCGTCTCACATTCATCCAACCCTCCACACCACGGGCTCTGTTCATCCAGGAGCAGCAGCCACCGCTCCTTGTTCATCCACCCCCCCTCCCCATGCACTTCTGTTGTTCATCCCAGAAACCATGCCGATCGGCTTGATTAGCAGCGATGGCGAAGAATTGCTTTCGATCGGGATCGATTAACAACCATCGATCGATCGCTCGGGTTCGATTATCGTAGCACTGATTACAATCGCTCAGAGTTGAGATAGAGCCAGCGGCTTGCACAGCAGCGTCACGTGTGCACGAGGAAAGCAGCGCTGTCGCTCGGCCCCAGACCTCCACAATGTAAAGCAACTCCCGAAATTTTCCTCCCCTAGCTTCTACACGGTTTTTTCCGTCATGGACGGCCCAAAGAATGTCATGCAGCTGCGTCTCCGGCCCGCCGGGGCGAAAAGCCCATTTCATCATGATTTTTGTCATAAGTAAGGGCCCACCACATCTATGATGATCTGGGTTTTGTCACAATTATCGTCATAGAAGTGTCATATGTATGTGAGAAAAAATTAATTCGACCCAAAATGTCACGGATGTGTCTTCTTTTTGTAGTGCTGATTACCCTCTTGATCGGGGCTTATATGCCTCCTCATGGCGGGTGACTTGGGGCTTCTTGCTCAATGAGCATAGCCATGCTTACCCTCTTGATCGACTTACATGCCTTTTAGCGGGTCACTTGGGGTTTCACCTAATGAGCAAGCCATACTTACCCTCTTGATCAGCTTA
>JAHIAM010005418.1:0-27446 GCA_021605205.1 Aegilops longissima
TGGATGCGTATCGTTACCGATGATCGAAGGCCATCGGGCCTTATGGTGGCGACACGGTGGAACTCTCAATGAAAGCACCAACGTCGATTGTCAAAACCGGCGGATCTCGGGTGAGGGTCCCAGGCTGTCGTCTAGGCGGATGGTAATAGGGAGGCGGGGACACGATGTCTACCAGTTCGGGCCCTCGATGGAGGTAATACCCTACTTCTGCTTGATTGATCTTGATGATATAGGTATTACAAGAGTTGATCTACCACGCAGATCGTAGAGGCTAAACCCTATAAGCTAGCCTATGGTATGATTGTTGTTGTCCTACGGACTAAACCCTCCGGTTTATATAGACACGGAGGGTGATCAATCCATTTGCATCATGCTTTTATATCAATATTTATTGCATTATAGTGCATTATTACATTATATCTCAATACTTATGGCTATTCTCCTTATTTTACAAGGTTTACCATGAAGAGAATCTTGCGGTGGAATGCAAGTTGGAAAAAGGAGCAAATGTTGGAAACCTATGCGCGCATCTCCAAAGTCCTAAAACTCCACAAAACAACTTTTGGAATTTATAAGGAATTATGAGCAAAAGAAATAGGCCGAGGGCCCACACGATCCGGGGAGGCAGGCGCCCCCTCTGGAGGCCCCTATCTCTGGGCCCCAGGTGGGCCTCAAGTGACCATCTTCGCTATATCATCACTTTTACCTGGAAAAATCGGGGCAAGCTTACGAGGCGAAACTCCATACCACGCGGAACCTTGGCGGAATCAATCTAGGGCTCTGGCGGGAGGCTGTTTTCAGGGATACTTCCCTCCGGGAGAAATCATCGTCATCATCATCACCAGCGCTCCTCTCATCGGGAGAGGGGCGTATCCATCAACATCTTCACGGCACCATCATCTCCAAACCCTAGTTCATCTCTTGTATCAATTCTTGTCTCCAAGTCCGGGATTGGTGCTAGTAGGTTGCTAGTAGTGTTGATTACTCCTTGTAGTTGATGCTAGTTGGTTTATTTGGTGGAAGATCATATGTTTAGATCCTTTATGCATATTATTACCCCTCGATTATGAACATGAATATGCTTTGTAGTAGTTACCTTTGTTCACGAGGACAAGGGAGAAGTCTTGCTATTAGTAGTCATGTGAATTTGGTATTAGATTCGATATTTTGATGAGATGTATGTTGTCTAGCCTCTAGTGGTGTTATGTGAGCGTCGACTACAACACTTCACCATTATTTGGGCCTAGATGAAGGCATTGGGAAGTAATAAGTAGATGATGGGTTGCTAGTAGTGAGCTTAAACCCTAGTTTATGTGTTTGCCGTGAAGGGCTGATTTGGACCATATGTTTCATGCTATGGTTAGGTTTACCTTAATACTTTTGTTGTAGTTGCGGATGCTTGCAATGAGGTTAATCATAAGTGGGATGTTTGTTCAAGTAAGAACAGCACCCAAGCACGGATCCACCGCATATCAAATTATCAAAGTATCGAGCGTGAATCATATGAGCGTGATGAAAACTAAGCTTGATATTCCCATGTGTCCTCGGGCGCTTTTCCATATATAAGAGTTTGTCGGGCTTGTCCTTTGCTTTCAGAAAAGGATTGGCCACCTTGCTGCACTTTATTTACTCTTGTTACTTGTTGCTCGTTACAATTTATCTTATCACAAAACTATCTGTTACCACTTATTTGATTTACTTGAAGAATACCTTGCTGAAAACGCTTATCATTTCATACGCTCCTCGTTGGGTTCGACACTCTTACTTATCAAAGGACTCGATAGATCCCCTATACTTGTGGGTCATCGGGGGCTAGGGTTACAAGTAGGTTACAAGGAGAGATCTCGTATCCGTGTTGCCAAGCTTGCCTTCCATGCCAAGAGAGTCCCATCCGGACAGGGGCGAAGTCTTCAATCTTGTGTCTTCATAGTCCAGCGGTCAGGCTAAAGGATATAATCCGGCTGTAGGAGACCCCTAATCGGGACTCCCTCAACGAGTTTTCTGTGTTGGCAGAGGTTCTGAGCCGGAGGAAAGAATAATTACCCCTGCATCACTCGCACGGCTAGCCTCTGCGTCATCCTGATAACAATCATTGTCAATGATATGTACGAAAAAAGAGCCAAGTGAATCAAGTTCTACCTCTAACTCATGATTATCATCGTCGTCGTCAATATTTAACTCGGCGGACTCGGTGGTTTTCTTTTTTGAAGGTTTTTTGTTGGCCTTAGTTTTGACACGAGGCGCTTTGGTCGGCTTATCCTGCGGTTTCTTCTTCTATTGGGGATATAACTACTAAGGGTAAACCGCCCAGGAGGGGCCGGTTCACCCTCAACTACATTGAAGCCCGTAAAGACCCAGAAGATGGCGCTTTACTGATGAAGCTTAAAGGCCCTGAGCCCAAAGGCGGATTAGGGCCCATGGTAGTAAACCGCTATGATTGTATAACTTGTGTTGTAAGATAGGAAAGGGGAGACCGAGGCGGACACTTGTATGAGCCGGCCTCGGGACTCTGTAGACTGGCCGGGCGTCAACCTATGTATATAAAGGGACGACCCGGCGGCGGTTCAGGGGCAGGAAACAACAACTCAAGGCCCAGGCAAAGCATATTTGCTCCCTGGTCATCAAAACCCAATCAATTCCATCACAACTAGACATAGGCTTTTACCTTCATCGATTGGGCCGAACTAGTATAAAAACTCCCGTGTCCCTTGTCCGGTTTAACCCCTTCAGGCTAACCTCGTTGCGATGGCTCCACGACTAAGTTCTTCTGCTATGACATCTGACGTGATATTTCCACGGCAGTTGGCGCCCACCGTGGGGCTATCGCACGATGGTTTTGAGTTCTTGAAGGTCAGCTTTGAAGGACTCAAAAGTGCAGCGGTTGGCGGATGACCAAGAGTCGTCGCGGCAAGCTCTACATCGACGACGAAGGATGGGGCCCGAGGCGGCTCAATCAAGTATGGTGCGGGTCCCCTTTGGCAGAATTCATGTCTTCATCGGCAAGATCGGCGACCAGACCACTGGCGGACATCTGCATCGGCCTCGTCGAGGCGGCTCGGCGTCTGAGTCTGCGAGTTAAGCCGCCATGAAGCGTGCGTTAAGTAGGATGTGTCCATGGGATCGAATCTGAACGGTGTACGAAGGAGGCGGTTGTTTATTCGACGGCGAGTCATCCACCGGTGAAACCGAGTCCCTATACCAAATTCATGATGGTGTGTTGAAGGATATTCCATAGCAGCGATATTACGGACCTCCTTGAACAGCCAAGTCGGTTACTGTTTTCATGGCGAACACGACCCACTTCGATATTCATCTACAGCGACAATGAATTCGGATCGTGCGGCGGCGGGAGGCCAGTCGTGCGACCGGCTCAAGTTCTCTCGGTTTGATGGATGCAGGCGACCTTGTTAACCAGCGATTACCCGGAGGCGAGGATCGGCTAATGCGAATGTTCTGCGGTGAAGGACGGAATCGCGAGCTAAGGAGGACTGGCAGCCCGAGGATGCTAGGATGGGTGAAGAACGGACCGCTTTGGATGCCCGATCCACAGCGAATCTGAGCCGCAGAATTACGGCTCATGTTGGATCGAGAATGCATCAAAGCGGCGTAATGTGAAGGAAGTACCGATCGTGTATGCAGCCGGTCTTGAAGGATTGAATCTCTTTATCGGCGGGCTGGGACGGTAATCCGGCGGTACAAACCGGACCCGGCGCCTAGGGCAGCGCTGGATCAACCACGGATGGCGGAACCACCTCGACGAGCGGATAACCCGCGCAATATGTGTCAACACCACGGGTCACTTTTCAAGCCCTTTGGATAACATGATTGCTGCGACATCTCGCTGGCAGCTATTCCGATGAAGGGTGATTCCTGGCGGTGGTTGAGGCGGCCGGGCGAGGATCTTCTTCAAACCGCCATGGTGCAGCGGCGAGGCTTATTTCTATAGCGAGATAGAATTCATTCGACCCCCCGTCCGAGCAAAAGTTATAGCAGGCACATGGATGAACTAGAAGTGTCTAGCAGTGCGCGGCACCGTGATGTCCCTCAGGGACCCAATCCGGTCTGCGGTGAGTCAATCTCAAGGCGTGGTGGATAATGGCGAGCATGAAGGAGGCGCTTTGGCGGCACAATATGCGGGTCATTATCAACCGCCCGATTCAACCAGCGGCGTTAGTGAACCGAGGCACGGGCTTGCTTTTAGTTCTGGGGAGTGCCATGTCTCATTCGGCTCTTACGTAATGTCTGTTGCCCAAAGATTTCAAGGGTCCATGTAAGGTGCCTAATTACACTGATCAGCCACACGAGGCGTGGGTGAGAAGTTATGAGATGGCAATGGAGATGTTGGATGTGGATGAAGCGGCCTGTGCAAAGTATTTCACTATGATGTTGGAAGGGACAGCCCGTGCTTGGTTGAAAAACCTACCGCCAACTCCATCGAGTCATGGGATCGATTGAAGGCCGGTTTATAGCCAATTTCAAAGACACATGCAAACAGCCTATGTCCATTGTGGATCACGGATGCACGTGTTCAAGGGAAAACGAGTCAACAACTCATTGGAGTGCGCCAGCGTTTGAAGTTTTGCATTAAATCGGACGGATTAATGCTGGCCAAGCAATCATAGCATTTGGGGCGTAATTGCGGTTTAAGTCACTAAAGATGAAGTTGGGACGGCTCAAGCGCCCTTTGCAATGACATGGGAACACTTATGGCAGCCTTGGTCAAATATGTCGATTACGATAATACCAAGGATCCAGATTACGATGAGGAGAAACAGGAGAAGGGAAAGAAGAGCGGCGGTGCAAAGGGCGACATCACAACCAAGGAGGCCATGGGAATAATTGTGCGCCAAAGCAGATAGTTCAGATCTTGTGGCTAACACCAATATGCAGCATCGTAAAGGTAAACCGCCCCAGCGCGGTGGAGGGATGAATCTGGAGCATCTATTAAACCAGCCCTGCCCAAAGCATGGGACCAAGGAGGCCCCTGCCACACATCTTTGGAAAGATTGTTATATTATGAAGGAGTTCAAAAACTCTGATCTATACCGGTATGATCAGGGTCAGTCGGGCGGTTTAGGTCCAGGTTTTCTTGTGGTGGCAGTTCAAACTCTAGATTTCAGAATAATCAGGGCAACCAGAACAACCAAGGTAGTAATAATAGCGGAATAATCAAGGAATCGGCCCGATGATCGAGGTTATCAAAATCACCCCAAGCGGTTGAATGGTGGGCGGTATCATGTGTTCACTACTAGCTTTGTCTGGCGGCGGAAGCTTCACAAGAGGCGATTAATGCTATTGAACCGCGGTGCCTCGTTATTTGTGGTGGTCGAGCAGCCCATTGTGTGGGCGAGAGGATCATCCGCCCGAGTTGACAATCCGGGTCATCTAGCTTTAGTGGTAGCACCTCGGTGGGAGGTTATAAGTTTACCAAAGTTACGATGGATGGAGGAAGCGGTATCAACATCACGTACTATGAGACTTTTAAATGCATGGGGTTGTGAGACAAGAATCTTAAACCGTCAAACACTATTTTTCATGGTGTAGTACCAGTAAATCGGCATATCTGTTGGCAAGATCGCTTTGGAGGTTGTGTTTGGAGATGAGCATGATTCAGTGCTGAAACATTGACCTTTGAAGTGGTGAAAATCTAGAGCCCATATCACGCCTTTGTTTGGACTGACGGCTTACACACAAAATTCATGGTGAGGCCTGTTATATCTATTTACAGCTCAAAATCTTTGGGTCATAAGGGACTATCACGGTACATGGAAGTCGAAGACGCTTTGGATTGTGAGGAAGGTGATGCGGCCTATCTTGGTCGGTTTGTGCTCTGAGAGGCTGAAGTTTTATAAAGACAATGTTGATCCGGCGGACATGACCCCTCTGAAGAAGCCCTGCCCAGAGCATGACCCAACCACGGCGTGCAAACCGGCTGATTAGACTAAACTTGTTGACTTTGTTCTGGCGATTCATCCAAAGCAGTTTAGCATCGGCCAATCTGGATCCAAAATAGGAAGCGCGCTCATCGAGTTCATCCGTGAGAGCCGGGACATTTTGCATGTAAGCCTTCGACATGCCGGGTGTCTGGGGAACTCGTGAGCACATCTCAATATTGATCCCAAGGTTAAACCGGTCAAGCAATTTCTTCGCCGCTTTAACGAGGAAAAGCGCAAGGCCATTGGTGAAGAGGTAGCCGGCTGTTGGCTCTTGGGTTTATCGTCGAAGTATTTCATCGAGTGGTTGGCTAATCCGGTGCTCATTCTTAATAAAAAGCGGCACTAGGCGTATGTGTGTGGACTACAGATTTGAACAAGGCTTGTCTGGCGAGATCCTTTTGCTCTCCGTATTGATCAGTTATTGATGCAGCGGCGGGTTGTGGCCCCTAAGTTTCTTGGATGCTTATTCAGGTTATCATCAGTTAAAATGGCAGTTAAGGACCGGAGAAGACAGCCTTCATCACTCCCTTTGGAGCCTATACGCTATGTTTCTATGCCCTTTGGGCTCAAAAGTGCCAGAGCAACCTATCAGCGTTGTGTGCTGAATTGTCTTCACATGCAGATTAGGCGTAATGTTCATGCCTATGTGGATGACATTGTGGTAAAATCAGGAAGAAGGAAACCTTGATAGATGACCTCAAGGAGGCGTTTGACAATCTTGGGTTTACAAAATGATGCTCAATCCGGACAAATGTGTTTTTGGTGTTCGGCGAGGCAAGCTCTTGGGTTTTCTTGTGTCCAGCAGTATTGAGGCCAATCGAGAAAAGATCAGCGATCACATCCTTGGCTAAACGAAATGCATCAACGATGTTCGGCGTCTAGCGGGTCGAATTGCAGCCCTCGGCGGTTTATCGGCCGTTTGGGAGAAGGTGATTCCTTTATATCGGATGTTGAAGAAGGCAGATGATTTTGTTTGGAGTAGCGCAGCTAATGCGACATTTGAGGATTTGAAGCGGCGGATGGCTGAACCGCCGGTCCATCTTTGCTCCGGTTGATAGAGCCCTTGTTATTATGCGTGGCTGCCGGTGCCCGTGCGGTCGATGTAACAATTGTGGTTGGCGTAAGGAGGTGGGAAGAATATCGGTTCAACGGCCGGTTTACTATATCGGTGAAGTCTTGATCGAGTCAAAACAACGATATCCGCATTGGCGGAAGCTGGTGTATGGAGTTTTTATGGCAAGTCGGAGCTCAAGCAATACTTTCAAGGCCATCCCATCACGGTGGTTAGTTACGCTCCTTTAGGCGATATAATTGAAACGGGGAAGCAGCTGGCGGGTTGCAAAGTGGGCAAGTGAGCTTGGTCCACATGGATTGAAGTATATGCCTCGAGCGGCCATCAAATCTCGGAAGCTTGTTGACTTCATCAATGATTGGACGAGTTCTGAGCACCGAGAGGACAAACCGGACGATACATCTTGGACTATTCACTTTGATGGGTCGAGCAATTGGAAGGCTCGGCTGGAGTTGTCCTTACTTCCCCTCGGTGATAAAATTTGTTATGTTCTCCGCTTAATGTTTCCTTGTACTAACAATGCAGCTGAGTATGAAGCCTTACTCCACGGTCTCCGTGTGGCTAAGAAATGAACTTAAGCGGGTTATTTGTTTTGGAGATTACGATCGGTGGCTCGGCAAGTTTACGGTACTTGGGATTCTAGGATCCACTCATGGAGGCTTATAGGCGTGAGGTGGATATTGTGGCGAGGTCACTTTAAGGGTTGTCGGGTTGAGCACATTGACCGGCATAAAAAAGCAGCAGATGCTTTAAGCGGTGGGATCTCGGTAAACCGGTACCACCAATACCTTTTAGATATCTTGCATAACCCATCATTAAGTTGCCTCTGAGAGGAGGATTTAGCTGTTCACGATCCGAGGCCCAATTGGTAGCCGCTTTACATATCACTCCGGTTGGGCGGTTCCATATTTGGCGTATATGAACCGGGCGAGTTACGGATGATGAGGTCTTCGCCGGACAAATAATCCGGCGATCAAGTCCATGGTTATTCACAATGGCGAGTTACACCGTTCTTGATGTTTGAGGTATTCAACATTGTGTTTCTCTTGAAGAAGGACAAGAGATTCTCGTGAAATCCATGAAGGGATTGTGGCCACCATGCGGTTCAAAATCCACTGGTGGCTAAATCTTTTCGTCATAGGTTCTATTGGTTGACGACTCATCTTGTCGGAGGATCTGGTAAGCGGTGTGGCGCTTGTCGAAGTTTTCACGTCGAGCTCATGTTCGGCTCAAGAGCTACGGATGATTCCTATCCTTGGCCATTTTCCACTTGGGGGCTTGATATGGTGGGACCTTCTAAGCGCTCCAAGGATAAGAAGACCCACTGTTGGTGGCGGTTGACAAATTCACTAAATGGGTTGAAGCGGGCCCGTCGGCAAGTGTGATGCAGCCACGGCGGTTCAATTTCTCAAAAGATCGTTTTCCATTTTGGCTTTCCACACAACATCATCACGAGATAATGGCACGAACCTTTCTAAAGGCGATATGGAGGTTTTGTCAGCGAGCACATCCGGCTTGATGTAGCGTCGTGGCTCATCCCGATCAATGGTCAAGGCGAGAGGGCGAATCAAGAGATCTGAAGGGTATCAAGCCCGGCTTATGGTTCCTTTGAAGCGAGACCGGGTTGTTGGGTGGAAGAATTACCATCGTGTTATGGAGTATAAACACCACCCGAACCAATCTCGGGTTATACACCTTTCTTCATGGTTTACGGAAGTGGGCCGTCCTCCCAAGTGATATTAAGTCATGACTAGCCCGGGTTGCCAATTATGTTGAAGCGGACAATGAGCAAGCACGCCAAGAAGCGCTGGACCTATTAGATGAGAAGCGGGACATGGCTTTGGCTCGATCGGCGGTTTATCAACAAGACTGCGGCGTTATCACAGCCGTCGGGTTAAGACAAGAACCTTTCAAGAAAGCGACTTAGTGCTCACGGCTCATCGAGGATCGAGACCGATATGCACAAGTTATCCCCACCTTAGGAAGGACCCTTTGTGGTCGGCAAAAATCTACTGTGGATCATACTACCTCATTGGCGTTCGAAGACTCACGCAGATTACGAGGAGGAGACCCGCGGCCATGGAACATAGCTCTCCTTCGGCCTTACTACACTTGAGCCATAGGCTTTTCTTATGTACATATTTCAACAATGTATATATTATGATCAATATAATAAACCGGCATCCTTGCTATAAGCAGGGTCTCTGCCTTTTCTTCAAATCTCTTTGTTTACATGGGGCTTCGGTGACAAAGCTGATACTACACATTAAACCGGCTATCATGCCACAAAACAGCTTGGAGCTTCACACCCAAAGGGGCCAAAGAGAAGTGCGGATCTTGTGCAGCTCAAACATAGGCACCCATTGAGCACAGCTCACAAAGTTACTTGGGGGCTCTTTGTGCACTACAACAAAGAGTTTGAAAGGACCCTGGTAATATGCTATCAAGCACGGCTTGGAAGCCTGGTGTATGCACCTAAAACCCCGGGTTAACCTGCCTTCATCAAGTAAGCCACTCCTATCGGGTAATCTGGCATGACCGCCGAATGTTTGACAAGTCAATCTTTTACTGGACCCTGAACTTGTCAAAGTTAAAGCGACGATTAGTTAGTTGGAGGCCCATCTTAAAGGCTTTGCAAAAATGGTTTAACTTCAGTGACTGGCAGCCCATGAAAAGCCTCGAATTTGGGCTGGCAGCCCTTGAAAAGCCTCGACTACGGTTTTGTTTGCTTTTGCCAAGTTTTTGTTCTTTGGTAATATCATATTAGCGGTGTTTGTTAACCCGGCAGCTCAACTACAAGTTGTCGGATCATATTCATGTTAACCGGTGTTTGTTAACCCGGCAGCTTTCAACTATAAGTTGTCGGACCATATTTCTTGTCAAACCGGTGTTTCACAACCGGATGGCTTTGATTACATATTACGGCATAATCAAATGGTGTTATTCACAACACGGTATGGTTTAAAATTTACACGGCCTTTGCATGGTGGGAGTTATCAATGCTTGATTTGGGTTTTCACCCTTACTACAAATACAAGTTGGTAAACCAAGTGATTTAATATCACGGTATGATTTATTTCATATTTTGATTGACTTTGGTCATTAACGGGCTTTGTATGGGGCATTGTGACCCGTCCGTGATAAACCTTCGGACAATTCTTTTATCTGAATAGCGAGGATTGCATGAAAAGATATAATCAAGCATAGCATATATCATGGCAGATCAAACAAATTTATGTATCGATTGCATGAGATCAAAGTACTTGCACTAGCCTATTACAAAAGGCGCTTTGAGGCCCAAAATGTTGATTGTTCTTACACAAAACAAAAGTCGACAAAGTAACCCGATTGCGAATTAAGACTCACACGCCGAGGATAACGTGAAGTTGATGGATCTTGATGCGCGGTTCAACCTCCTCCTATCCACCCGGTGGTGGAAGTCAATGGTGGTCGATCAATCCGGGTTAGAGCACGAAATACAGACTTCTTCACTTATCAGTTAGACGGTTCAACATCGAGGCGTAAGTGTGCTTACGAGTTGGCGGGATAAGGTTTTGCGCTTTTGTCACGGATCGTATCAACCCATTGGTTCCTTTCATCGTAAAAGGACGATGAGCGATCAAGTTAGCCTCTTGACCGATTGACTTCGACAACGGACGCATCTCCTTTATCGGGGCTTTGAGGTTTCGTTGTCAAATGCTGACCCGTCTGCTTGTTCATATGGAAATACCTTGGCAATATCAAGCTGGATCCAAGTCAAATATCCATGCTTTGGCGAAGTCGGTGCGATGGCGCCAGCCTGGCGATAGATCGCTTCACCTCTTCTATCTGCGCGGCGTCGCCGATAATCTTATTAGTGTGTCCTTGATCAATGTTGGTGCGGTTTGTTGTATGAGGCGCACGAGATAACCCGTTGGGCATCGGTGTATAATTGCTCAATCAAAGTATGCAGCTGCCTTGATTTCATCCGCATATCTATGCCCGGATGAGCAATGCGATTACGCAGCGATTTACAAATTCAATGTTAAACGGCGGACTTCAAGATATTTTGAACCGGCTATGACAAAGTACTTACCAAAGATTGCGAAGTCATAGCATCGCTTGATATTTTATACATCGGCTCTTCGCCACGGCTTAAGAGCTGCTTGACATCTTCGGCCAGCGTCAACAAAGCAGCCTTCTCGGTTTCCCGGTTAGTGCGTTCATTTTGAAACCATCCTTCAATTGCTCCATGGTTGTCAAAACACCCTTTAGCTCCTCTTTGGCTTTAGAGGTCTCTTCTTGCTGAGACTTGATGTCTTCTTGAAGATCGGCGATTTGAGATTCTTTGATATTTTTATCGTTCTGCAAAAGTCAGAAGATGAAGTTGTTAAAGTCCCAAGCACATAACAAGTTATGCACTCGGCACTTGGGGGCTAATGTGGATTGCTTTTTAAAGTGAGTATTTTCAAGTCCCAAGGCTCAATCCAGGTATTAAGCTTGGCACTTGGGGGCTAATGCACAATTGATTAGTTATAAGTAAAGGCAATTAACAAGGACAGACAGTCCCGGTTTGTCTTCAAAAGACAAACCGGCCCTTGGGGGCTACTCAGTTGAAGTGTTCTTTATATCGAAGTCCCGGTTTATCTTCAAGAGATAACCCGGCCCTTGGGGGCTACAATGGAAGAGATATACAGAATAAAGTGAATTTCAAAGCGTTCTTGAAGATTACCTCATAACGTTCCTTCATCGAGTTCACCAAACCGGCTTCAAAGTCACGGTGGTGTAAAGGCGGTTTAAAAATCGGAATGAAGTTCCTCGGCACTAAGGTTGATGAAGTTGGATAAATCGGTCTTCCCTTTCCCTTGCCCATAGCGGTGAATTCCTCCTTGGCGGTATGTTTTGACAAGACAACGGATTACCGAGGCTAGTATGACCCATACGATAATAATGACATCATCATCATCACCCTTTGGTGGACTTGGTGGATTAGCGGTATCCACTGGCTGGACTTGGTGGATTAGTAGCTGGGCTTGGCGGATCAGCGATCGGGCTCAAAGGAGTAGCATGAGGCTTGATGGATCAATATGAGTGGCAGGAATTGACTTCGGTAATTAAGCCGATGTTCTCACCTTGTGGGCGGAATCATCCATAACATCAATATTTCTACCGGTACCTTGAGGCCCTCTCGGTTCAATTTCACCAATAGAACCTTTGGTTTTAGCCTTCTTGCTCAGGCGGGCTTTGGCGATATCAAAACAAAGATTAGCAGTAAACCCGAACTATGAAGGAAAAAGATGAAGGCGATATACTCACCCAGGGGCGGTTTTAAGGGAGGCGGTTGAGTGGTTGATGAACCGCCGGACGAATTGGAAGACACACAGTAATTGGATCAGACAGATTGAGTGGGTATCGGAAGAAACCCTTCAAGGATAACGTTTTCGGAGAACAAGTAACCTCACGGGCGGCGCTTTCGGGTTGGTGTATCCGGTAAACCGGAAGAGGTGACTTGCTGCCAGCCTTTGTGTCGGGTTGTGCGGCGCCCTTCTTGTGTCTTCTAAGAAAGTTTTGGATCCAAATAAGCAAGAGGGTGAGAGTACTTTACTTTCCGAGCTGCAGCGAAATCTTTGAACCGACACAAGATCTGAATCGAAGGAAGAGATTACCTCAACATGGTCCATACGGCTGGCCTCCGCATCATCACAGGAATAGTCATTGTCAATAAGGTGTATGAAAAAAGGAACCAAGGAGTCAAGTTCTACCTCTTGATCCGATTCGTCAATATCTTCGGCGGATCGAAGACTCGGCGGTTTTCTTCTTGGTTGTTCTCTTGGTGACTTTGCACTTGCACGAGGAGCCACAGCCATTTTATCTTGAGTTTTCCTTTTCGGAAGGAGCTATTGGCCTACAAAATTAAAAAAGTTATTATATCGGTGTTAAGCGGAGCGGATCAAAAAATACAAGGTTAAAGTTTTTACGGCTGGCGGTTTATTGGAGAGCATAAAAAGGCGCAGCCAATTTAGGTGCATCTTGTGATCGGTTAAATCAAGCATCTTGTTCACACTCGGTGACTTCATCATCGATCATTTCTATTTTGTTAAACCATTGAGGATCCTTGGCCTCACGGTATATTCATACATCAATCGGCGGCTTAAAGGTAGGACACACCACGAAACCCAATAGCGGACGAGATCAACACCAGTCAAACCGTTGGCGAGGAGAGCCTGGAGCTTGGCGAGTTGAGGTGCATAAGCTTGTCGTTCTTGGGCGAGTTAATCGTTGAGGTAACGGGTGGCCATTGCTAAGCGGTGGCCTTGTAGCCCGTCGAAAGGATTTTCTCCAGCAGGGGCAGTGTTCTAACAATAAAACCATGTTTGGTTCCAGTCTTTAGGATGGTTGTGAAGTTTGGCATGAGGAAAATCAACTTCTTTCCTTTTTTGAATCGACACACCACCAAGTTCAGTATTAGGGCCGTCAGAGAACTCAGTTCGGCGGTTTAAGTGGAAGAAATCCTGGAAGAGATCAACAGCTGGTTCTTCTTGAAGGTAAACCTCACAGAACACTTGGAAGTTGCATATGTTGGACACAGAATTTGGTCCAATATCCTGAGGATGGAGTTGGAAGCTGGAAAGTACATCCTGGAAAAACTTTGATCCCGGAGGGCTGAATCCCCAGGTTAGATGTTGCATAAACACGATCACTTCTCCATCTTGAGGTTCAGGGGGGCACTCGGGACCAAGCACTCGCCAATGGAGGACATTTTTCAAGGCTAAAGCACCAGTCAGAACATATCCATTGATTTGTGTTTCCGTGATCCGGGAAGGAACCCAGTTGCAAGCGGCGAATTGCTTGGTCATTTTGGGACAACAAGCTGTAAAAGAAAAGTGAAGGCCGGTTTACGATTTGAGGTTGATGTGCACTAATCGGAGTTAAACCGGAGAATTTGATCAAGGCATATATGTGAGTTAAACCAGAAATTAAATACTCAAATAAAGATGGCGGTTTAAGTGAGGGCTAATGGCATATGGCGGATTATCAACTGCTAAAGGTTAAACCGCCCTTAAACAGAAGAGGCAGAGATGAAATCTACTAAGTGTCGACAGAAACAGGTTTCACAAAATGACAGTATAAATTTGGATCTACCGTAATTCGGTAAGAAAAATTATTCTGAGCCCTAAAATGGCGACGACAAAACACCATAAATCCAGAAGGGAATTATCAAGGCAAGAGGAGATATTACGGCGAGGTAAACTAAAGTTACAACTTTGACCGCAAGAGGAGGATGACAAGTTCATCTAGTTTCAACAGTAAGCAAAAAGGCAGCGAGCAAAGATGAACACTTATGAACACGGATGAAAGCGAAACCTAAATACAGATCTAGGGTTGAGAGGAGGAAGCTTACGGATCTTGCGAGGATAGCGGAGAAGAGCGCGAGTTTACGAATGCGATCGAGGTTGATCTGCGGCCTTTGTCGATCATTGCTTTCGAAGGTTGAGGTCGTGGCGGAGCTTGAGCTTGGCGTCGCGAGGAGGAAGAAGAGGCGCGGAAGGGAAGAAAGAAAAGATCCCGAGCCTATTTATAAGGCAAATGGATAAAAGGTAGCAGCGAGGATCGAGGAGCACGAAGCGGCAAAGAGGCGTGGCTGTCGCCTCGATCTTTGGGGCAATTAATTAAAGGAATCTTTTAATCTTTTTATCTGAGAGATAGCGTCATGACAATCCGCTCTTTGTATCGAGAGGATGACGTCGCAGCGGTTTAACAAAGTTCTGAGAAGAATACATCGCGGCGGTTTCTGAGGAATGTAAGAAAGATGTTCACGAGTTTTTCTAAATATTGGAGATTGACATGAACTGGTTCAAATCAACACAGGGCCTAATGTTGGGGATATAACTACTAAGGGTAAACCGCCCGGGGAGGGCAGTTCACACTCAACTACATTGAAGCCCATAAAGACCGAGAAGATGGTGCTTTACTAATGAAGCTTAAGGCCCGAGCCCAAAGGCGGATTAGGGCCCATGGTAGTAAACCGCTATGATTGTATAACTTGTGTTGTAAGATAGGAAAGGGAGACCGAGGTGGACACTTGTATGAGCGACCTCGGGACTCGTAGGCCGTGGGGCGTCAACCTATGTACATAAAGGATGACGGCGGCGGTTCGAGGCGAGGAAACAACAACTCGAGACCGAGCCAAGCGTATTTGCTCCCTGGTCATGAGCAATCAATTCCATCACAACTAGATGTAGGCTTTACCTTCATCGAAGGGGCCAAACTAGTATAAAACTCCGTGTCCCTTGTCGGTTTAACCCCTTGAAGGCTAACCTCGTTGCGATGGTTCCACGACTAAGTCATACGCTAGGACATCGGCGTGATATTTCCACGACATCTTCAAAATGGGTGCGTCGACTGTTAAGATTGGAAAGATCATAAGAGAATATTGAGAAGGAGGATTAAGTAGGAGTTGAGCAATTCTTACGGTGGTGGCTTGTTGATAATGCTGAAAGGACTAAGTCGGTTATGTTGCACTCTTTACAAGCGCATTCAACAGTTTTTAGTAAACTTGATAACTACCTTGATTAGCTGAATATCACAATGGCGTTGAGGATCTTTAACATCACGATATATTCGCACATTAAGCGAGGCGGCTTAATGGCGAGATACCCAAGACAGCCAACACCTAAAAAATCAGCGCCCGGTTAGGCCGTTGGCCATAAAAAGCTTCGAGCTTTGGGAAGGTAGGTGCATACTTGGCCCGTTCCTTTGCATCAAGGCGTTGAAGTGGATGGTTGGTGTTAAGTCGATTGTTCGCGGTAACTTGACGGAGGATTTTCACCGGTAGGAGATGTCTCGAGCATAAAACCAAGTTTGGTTCCAATCTTTAGGAATGGCTATGCAACTTGGCGTGAGGAAAAGCGACATCTTTCCTCTTTTGAATAATGACTCCACCAAGTTCTTGGCATGGCCCATCAACAAATTCAGTTTGGCGGTTTAAGTAATAAAATTCCTGAATAGATCAAGCGTGGGTTCTTCTTGAAGATAGGCTTCCACAGAATAATTGAAAATTGCAAATATTAGACACGGAGTTGGGTCAGATGTCTTGAGGATGATGATTGGAGGAAATGAAGCACATCATGAAATTTTTTTGAGCAGGAGGCTGAACCCCGACCAAGTGATCGGTAAAGCAATTACTTCTCCATCCTTGGGTTGAGGAAGGACTTACGAAAGTGCAACTATCCTAGGTGGTTTTGATAATTCATAACAACATATAGCTCATTGAGCTAATGCTATTCAAGACAAATATTTTAGGAAAGCTCAATGAATGGCATGGCATGGATGATGAAAGTGGATCCCTCAAAATATCAAGGACAAAGGTTGGCTCAAGCTCAAAAGCTCAAGACTCTACATTTTACATTTTAGTGATCCAAGATAATATTGAGTCTATAGGAAAAGCCAATACTATCAAGGAGGGATGAGGTGTTGCTTAATGAGCCTCTTGCTTCATGTGCTTAGTGATATGCTCCAAAACCCTCCACTACTTTCTCACATCCACATATGACCTAAGCCTAAAGTCAAGCAGCAGCCCTACTGATTCTTTCTATCAGGCGCCACGAGTTCAGGATGTCATAGCCGCCACAAACCCTAGGCAAACCGTTCTCACCGATAGGGATCTCGTTCTCACGAGATGGGATTGTAATCTCTCTGTTTCCCTTACGTAACGTTTGGTCTAACGAAGTGAGCAATCGGTCCCACCGAGATTGCAATGTAAACTCTCTGTTTCCCTTCGTAACTTTTGGTCTCACGAAGAAAAAGTAAACAGTCCCTGAAGTTACGACCAACTCTACGGTTAGCTAATTACAAAATTCGGTCTCACCGAGTTTGTATGTCGGTCTCGCCGAGATACGTTATGCCTAACCCTAACCATATCGGTCCTACCGAGTTGCATGTCGATCCACGAAATCCCTAACGGTCACTAGGTTTACTAAATCGGTTCGGGAGAGTTTGGTGATTCGGTCCCACCGAGTTTAGTAAATTGTGTATAGCAGTTAGATTTTGTGTGGAGCTATATATACCCTCCACCTCCACTTCATTAGTGGAGAGAGCCATCAGAACAAACCTACATTTCCAACTTACCAGTTAGAGAGAACCACCTACTCATGTGTTGAGGCCAAGATATTCCATTCCAACCATATGAATCTTGATCTCTAGCCTTCCCAAGTTGCTTTCCCTCAAATCTTCTTTCCCAAATCCAAATTCTGTGAGAGAGAGTTGAGTGTTGGAGACTATCATTTGAAGCACAAGAGCAAGGAGTTCATCATCAACACACCATTTGTTACCTCTTGGAAGTGGTGTCTCTGGATTGGCTAGGTGTCACTTGGGAGCCTCAGACAAGATTGTGGAGTTGAACCAAGGAGTTTGTAAGGAGCAAGGAGATCGCCTACTTCATGAAGATCTACAGCTAGTGAGGCAAGTCCTTCGTGGGCGGCGGCCATGGTGGGATAGACAAGGTTGCTTCTTCGTGGACCCTTAGTGGGTGGAGCCCTCGTGGACTCATGCAACCGTTACCCTTCATGGGTTGAAGTCTCCATCAACGTGGATGTGCGATAGCACCACCTATCGGAACCACGACAAAAACATTGTGTCTCAATTCGTTTGAATTCTCCAAACCCTTCCCTTTACATTCTTGCAAGTTGCATGCTTTATTTTCCGCTGCCTATATACTCTTTGCATGCTTGCTTGAATTGCGTGAAGATTGCTTGACTTGCTTAAAGATAGCTAGAATCTGCCAAAGTCTAAAATTGGGAAAAGGTTAAGTTTTTAATTGGTCAAGTAGTCTAATCACCCCCCCCTCTAGACATACTTCAAGGTCCTACAAGTGGTATCAGATCTTTGGTCTCCATTTGCTTTGATTTCCATAGCTTTTGGTAGTCATAGCCTTGGTTTCACTACCTAAGAGAGTATGGCGTCTAGCGAGGGAAATTATCACCGTAGAGTTCCTTACTCTGATGGCACTAATTTTGCTAGTTGGAAGCATAAGATGAAAATGCATATTCTCGGACATAACCCCACCGTTTGGGCAATTGTGTGTATTGGTTTGCAAGGTGAATTCTTTGATGGGAGAGAACCGAACCATGAAGCTAGTGCGGAAGAGTTGAAGATGTTGCAATACAACGCTCAAGCTTGTGATATCCTCTTCAATGGCTTGTGCCCCGAAGAATTCAACAAAATCAGCCGTCTTGAGAATGCAAAGGAAATTTGGGATACTTTGATTGATATGCATGAAGGTACCGACTCCGTCAAGGAATCCAAATTGGATGTGCTCCAAAGTGAGCTTGACAAGTTCAAAATGAAGGATGGTGAAGTGCCATTTGAAATATACTCTAGGCTTGCTCTGTAACATCCCTAGTTCTGGTATGCTCAAGGCTAGCTAGTCATTTGTGCATCATGTTTAAATTTCATTTAAATTTGAAATGAGGATTTGTGGAACCCTCAGAATCATTTTTGGAGATGACCCAAATAAATATTGCTTCAATTTGGCCCAAGAAAATGCTCCTGTTTTCTCTAAAAATATTGGTCAGAAGTAAAATTCCAACTAATATTTTTGGGAGCTCAGAAGTATTTATTTTTGGCCGTTTGAATTAATGCAGTAATTATTTGCCTTGGATATACATTATTATATATATATAATTTTGTCCAAAAATTATGCCATTTATAAAGGAGCTCTGGAATAATACCACTAGCTCATATAAAAATTGGCATAAGTAAATAACATTATTTAGTATTTTAAATAAGTCAAACAAATGTCAGAATATTAGAAAAGAAAACAAAAGGGGATAAAACCCTTACCTGAACTTACCTCCCTGGCGGCCCTCTCACAATGGCTTTGGCCAGCCAGTGGCCAGCCCGGCCCAGCCCGCCTCCCTCCTCTGTCGTCTTCCTCCCCGGCGGGAGGTGAGTGGCGTGCCGGCAGCAGCACCGCCCGCCCGCCGCGCCACCTCCTCCTCCCTACCTGCCTGTCTACCCCCCCTCGTCGCTCTGGATGACCCAGTGTGACGCCACGCGCCTTCCCGGGTCCTCCCCACTCTCTCTCTCTCCCCTCCTCCTCGCTTCCTCCCCTCTCTTCACCATTGCACAGAGGCGCCGCTGCTGCCATCGCCGTGTCACCGTCTCCCCTCGCTCTCTCTCGTGTATGCAAGTTCCGCGCCGCCGTCTGCTACCTCCTCGTCGAGCCACGTGGGCGGGAAGCCTGGGCGCCGCCATCGCCATCGTCTTACGCCTCCGGCCGCCGCGATCGCCATCGCCCGCATCGTCGCCGTCCGCGCTTCCCCAAGGTGCCAACCAGCTCTGGATCCGTCGTGAGCTCTCTACCTAGCCCCCTACCTCCCGTGCTCGATTCGCACGTAGCCACCGCCGATCGGCGCTCCTCGCCGCCCGGCCATGTCGCCGTCGTGGCTCTGGCCGTGCAAATGGCGCGTTCGGCGCTTTCCCCGCATTCGGTGCATCCTCGGGAGCCTACGCACACACCACTGCCATACTGCCGTGCCTTTGTAGCCCTCTTTCCTCTCCGAACTCCGGCGCCGCCCGCAAGCTACTGCTCCGTGACTCCGGCCACCCACGCCCTCTTGCTGCCTCGGCTCGTCGCGGCGGCGAGGCTTCCTCTGGTGCCCCGGGGCGTAAGCAGTGACCATACGAAACCCGAGCAACTCGGCGAAACCTCGCCCGCGTTTTTAATCGCCGCCGACCAAGCTCGGCGGTGACGTGGCGGCCAGCTTAAGTGGTGCTAATGACCTGCTAATACCCCCTAGAGCCCTTTGCCATGTGGGCCCATTGCTGTTTAGTTTAATTTAATGTTATGTTTAAATTGGTTATTAACTTGACTAGCCCCCATGGTCGGTTTGACTTCTTGGCGTGGCCTTTGACATTACGTCGATGACTCATACCGATGGTGTGTCGCGACCTTTGGACCCCACAGTGAGGTTTGACCGAGCTGCCTGTTGACTCTCTTTGAGGTCGAGCATGGCGCCATCTTGACGCAATATTCCTTTTGGAAATTATTTTATAAATAAATCAGGAAATTCAGAATATATTCAAAACTTCAAAAATTCATAGAAATTCAACAGTAGCTCAGATTGAAATAATTTATATATGAAAATTATCGAGAAAATTCAATCTATCCATCTGTACTAGTTTCATGCATGAAAAAACAACTTATACTTGCTGTATAGGTGAAAACTTATGAATGGCATTTATAAGAGCTTATTTGAGTTGCATTTGAACCTTTGGTTCAAATGGACTTCATTCAAATTGAATACCGGTTGCATTAGCTCAAACACATCACATCTACATGCCATGTTCATGCATCATATTGTTGCATATGATTGTGTATTGACTGCGGCACCGTTCCTTCTCGATAGGTCTGCTCAGGAGGCGTTCAGAGTACACATCTATGAGGCGGTGCCTCCTTATCGATTTACCGGGCAAGCAAACCCCTTGTTCATTCGATACAATCCTACTCTCGCTCCTGCTCTCGGTTATTGCATTAGGACAACAACGATTCATACGCTACTTTGTCTGCGGTAGTTGAACCCATTCCTCTGCATGACTGTCATTGCCACGATAAATAGTTGAAAACCCACTAGCATGTGTAGGAGTTGATTGAGCCATGTTGTGTTCCTACCATGCTATGCCTGCTATTGCTTAGAGTTTTGTAGGTCTGATTCATTGGGAATGAATTGGAGTACAGTTACGTGTTACGATCTTTGAGAGTGAAGTGTGTGAACACGATTTGGTAAAGGTAGTGGTGAGAGGCCATGTAGGAGTACATGGTGGGTTGTCTCCTTTGGAACCGTCCTTAAACCTTGAGTTCTATGTATGTTGTCCAATGACTCGATACTACCACACATTGGGTTCGGTAACTCGACCCCTCTCGACTTATTAATAAACTTGATCTACGTCGAGTGCATAACTAGTTTACGGTGTTTGTAGGTAGTGCTATTTTTCTACCAAGTGGCACGCGAGGGTGAGCTTAGGACAGACTAAACACGCAGTGTACGGTGTACCAAGTGGCACCGGATGGTGGGCTTGAAACCCTGCTCACATCGTTTGGGGCGTGGCGACACCCGGCGGATCTCCTTGCGGATGGAACCCGAATAGGTGATAAACACGGACTAGAGTCTTGTGTGGTTAGTCGGTCGTGGCCGACACCCTCGCCCGAGCTTCGCTTGAGGGTTGCGAGATACATGGCGTGTATATGGCGGTGAAGTGGCGAGGCGTGTGTGAAGAAGTACACCCCTGAGGGGTTATCATGATCTATTGAATAGCCGTGTCCTCGGTTATGGACTTCTTGGATGCTTCGTGGTACATAGACAACTTGAAGTGGATACTCTAAAATGCTCAAGACAAGTGTGAGTGCTATGGATGGCCTTCTCGTATGGAGGCGGGAATGAATCCGTAGTAGTGTATTGATGTGGTGATTAGTGGACTCGTATGTATCATATCACCTCAAAGAAGTTACGGTAGTCGTGAAACGAGGATAGCCACCCAGTGAAGCTGGCTTCTTGCAACTAAACTCCACATTACCTTCTTGATACTAATGCATGTATAATAGGATCGATGTAAGTCTTCTTGAGTACCTTTGTACTCACGTTGCTTTATTATGTTTTTGCGGCGGAGACTTGGTCTTACTAGTAGTTCGCTTTGACTTGACGAGTAGCTTGTTACCTCGACTACGATCTTGTACCCTGGGAGGTCTTGTAGATAGTCGGGCTTCTCGGTCTTTTCTTTTGTAGTTATGCGTACTCGGACATGTAATGCTTCCGCTTGTTGCTTGTATGCTCGAATGATGGGTCATGTGACCCTGTTTGTATTAATGCTATGTGGCTCTTACGATCTTTTACCTATATGAGTTTGCGTTATGTTGTGATGCCATGTTGTACAGCACATACTTGCATGTTATGCGTCGTGTAACTTGTATTGCTATGTGTGGGATCCGACAACCTAGTTGTTTATCCTTGGTAGCCTCTCTTATGAAATGTAGTCTCCATACGGCGATAGTAGTCACTTCTGACCGGTTCACGAGTCACCTAACCCGCACTCTTGCTTGGACACTTATGCGGCGACATGTGCTTCACTTACGTTCCTATATACATCCCTTGGAAATGTCCGTGGTGTTATTGAGTCTGCCCTGGCTTCCTTTTCTGACCGGGATACGAGTCTGTTAGCCAGATGCTACAGCGAATTTATCGTTGATGACCGACATGCTCGATGTGATTCATGTATACTGTCCCCATAGGTTAGTGCCACTTTGGGTTCACGACTAGTCATGTCGGCCGGGTTCTCTGTCATATGGATGCTAGCGACACTATCATATCGTGAGCGAAAAGCATAACGGTCCGGGCCATGGTAAGGCGACACAGGTAGAATACCGTGCGTGAGGGCGCAAAGTGATATGATGTGTCACATGCTAGATCGGTGTGACTTAGGATCGGGGTCCCGACAGCTTTGGTATCGAGCTTTGACTGCTGTAGGATTTCCAAGCCAACTTTGGTGAAGTTGAGTCTAGAAATGCTTTAGCTATATAGGGAATTGATTGTGGAAGGAGCGTAAGGCTCTTTTACTCCTTTACCTCATGGCCTTCGATGCGAGTCATCTGTTTTCTGCGGGGTTAAGGAACTAGGCTATCTCTTACATCTATCGAGGATCACGTGTTACTATTCCGTAGTCCCATAGGATTGGTTGATCGAGTCATACCCAGTTTTGAGTACCCTCGGTGTAGCATGTTTAGTATATCCCGAACCTTTGAATGATGATGTTGAGTATGGTGCTACCCGTCTTTTTGCAGAATGTCTCATTTGAACATTTCTTTGCCGTTATCTGCGGAATTGCCCAGGGAGTTTGAGAGTTACTAATTTGGTGTCCTACATTTTTCGATATGTAGTGATGTTGATTCCGTCCTTGGTTTAGTTCCTCGGGATGTCATCGGTTAAGCGAAGTTCCGTTGCTCGTAGCGAGAACCACGGAGATGGTAGGGATGAGGATCCTCCCGACCAGCCTTCATTAGCAAAGTTTATGTTAGAGATGGAAGGAACAAGCGTGAGTCTAACGGTTGTTAGCGCGTGTCGAGGAGACCGCACATCAGGCCAAAGTGCGCAACCATTCATGACTTCATTCGCTTGCACCCACCTACCTTTCATCATTCCATCGAGCCACTCGATGCGGATGGTAGCTCCGTAGTATTACCGCAAGCTCCGCTCTGCGACGTGGTGAAAGTGACAAGGTCACCTATGCGCATACCACGGAAGGTCATGCTAGTCTTTGGTGGCGAGAACTATGAGGCTATGCTTCCGGTTGGTCGATTCAACACGGAGAGATTTCACTGAGGCTTTTAGCGAGCATCACATTCTGAAGCCCTCATTGATGCAAGAGAGAAGGTTATAGTTTCACCCAAAGTGAGATGGCTGTTGATGCTTCAGCGAGAGTTTGAGAACCTTGCCGTTATGCCCGCGGAAGAAGTGTCCACAGACGCCAAGAAGCGAGCTAGATTCGGAAGGTCTCAACCCCAAGTTGCGTCGTGACCTCCACCTGCACCATTGTGATACATTCAAGCTCTTGTGAACAAGGCCATTAATGCGAGACAGCTCGGCTCACTTACGAGGTCTCGTAAGCACAACCGTGGATTGGTTTCTTCCTCGGTTCTAGTTCGCGAAGCGCGGATTTGGATTCGAACTCTGCTCTTCCACCGGATATTCACGAGGCCATCCTATGTGGCGCCTCCCAGCTCGATCGTATGCTCCATCCGGGCCTATTGGTAGACCACTTGTCAATGCGGATCCACGTCCAACTTGAGGACTTGCTTCACATGCGGAGAGCGGGACACTATGCGCGTGGCGCTCTCAAGCCGATTATGCTCCACCCAGCCCGAAGCTTTGTTGGTTGTGTTAAGCCATCCGCAAGATGATCGATGTCAAGTCAGCTCCCATTGAGCGTGGGCGTGTGCATCACGTCTCGACTAAAACGCCCATGATGATCCGGATGTAGTTCTTGGTACCCTCCTTGTCAGCTGTCATCCGCCTCGGTTCTATTCGATCTTTGGAGCATCTCATTCCTTCATTTGAAAGCTATGCTAACTTGCACAACATGTCATTTTGTGATATGCCCTCTCGCTAGTCATTCAAACTCCACGGATCCAAATGGCAAACTTCTTGTGTAAGCCATGGTAGCGAAATCCTTGTTGTGAGACTTGTATTCCTTGCCTCACTTGTAGCCCTCAAGTCTTGAGATATCAACATCATTTTGGGTATGGGTGGATGACACTCATCATGCCAAGATTGATTGTTTCACTAGGTGCATTCACACACACCCATCGGCAAGATAGTCCTTTGTCTCCACTAGAGTTGCAAGCGTCAACTCTATTCTCTTAATGACCCTCTTCGGACCTTGAAGATATCCCGGTAGTCCGTGACTTTCGGACGTTTTTCGAGAGGAGCTGCCGGTGTTCCACAGCGAGAGATGTAGAGTTAAATCATAGATCTTATTCGAGAACCGCCCCAATCTCTAGGAGACCTTATAAGATGGCACCCTTAGAACTAGCGAGCAGAAACAACTTGATGAGTCCTTGCAAAGGGTTTCATCCGTCCTAGTTCTTCTCCTTGGGCTTGCCCGTCCTCTTCGTCAAGAAGAAGGATGAATACGGACGGATGGTTGTAGATTATCGTCCCATTAATTTGGTCACGATAAAGAACAAGTATCCGCTCCCGGGATCAACGACACTGTATGATCAGCTCATTGGATCCTCGATCTTTTCTAAGATGGATTTGAGGTTAGGCTACCATCAAATCAAGATCGAGAATGGAGACATTCCCAAAACAGCCTTTGTCTTTCGTTATGGCGATGTAGTACACCGTCATGTCCTTTGGTCTAACCAACGCTCCACTACATTCTCGCTTGATGAACTTCGATCTTCATGGAGTACTTAGATAAATTTGTCGTGGTTTACCTCGATGATATTCTTATTTACTCGAAGAGCGAGGAAGAGCATGCCGAACATCTTAGACTTGTGCTAGAAAAACTTCGAGAGCACCGCCTTTATGCCAAGTTTTCCAAGTGTGAATTTTGGTTGCGGAAGTGACCTACCTAGGCCACGTAATCTACGGTAAGGGCATTGCTGTCAATCCCGAGAGAGTTCGAGGCCGTTCTTGATTGGACTCCACGAAACCGTTAAACAAGTTAGGAGTTTCCTTGGTCTAGCCAGCTATTATCGCCGCTTTGTTGAAAACTTCTCCAAGTAGCTAAACCCCTCACGGAACTTCTCAAGAAAGATAAAAAGTTTGAGTGGTCCCCATAGTGTGAGTACAGTTTTTAGGCTGAAAAGGCGCTGACCTGCTCCCATCTTGGTGCCACGGTTTCACTAAAGACTTTGTTATCTCTGCGGCGCCTCCTGACGGGGACTAGGTTGCATTCTTATGCAGGATCGTCATGTGATTGCCTATGCATCTCGTCGATTGCATCCACATGAGGAGAATTATCCTACACATGATCTAGAGCTTGCGGTAGTAGTCTATGCACTCAAGACACAGCGACATTACCTTCTTGGTAAGCGTTGCGAGATCTACACGATCACGAGTCTCAAGTATATCTTCACCCAACCAGATTTGAACCTTAGGCAAAAGGCGTTGGTTGGAGTTGATCTGATTATGATCTAGGGATTACCTACACCGGGCAAAGCCAATGTCATGGTGATGCTCTAAGCCGTAAATCCTATTGCAACAATCTCATGTTGCGGCAAGGCCCAACCACTTCTCCATGAGGAATTTTGTAAGCTTAACCTTCACATTGCTCCTCACAGTTCCTTTCTACCTTGTAGCGAAACCTACTCTTGTGGATCATATCATAGAAGCCGGAAGCATGATCTGGGATTACGGATCAAGAGAAACATTGCCAATGGTATTCTGGTAGTTTCTCTATAGATAATCGAGTGTCGTTTTCTTTGGGAACACTTTGGTGGTCCCAAGAAGCAACATCTTGACAATTGATTCTTAAGGGGCGCATGAATCTCCTCTTACAATTCATCCGGTAGTACTAAGATGTATCGGGACCTCGCCGGAGGAAGTTACGGTGGACTAGGATGAAGAGAGAAATTGCTCGGTTTATTGCTAAGCGTGGCGTTTGTCGTCGCGTTAAGCGAGAACATCAAAGGCCTCTTGGCACCCTTCAGCCTTTAGCCATTCACGGTGGAAATGGGATAAAGTTGGTATGGATTTCATCACCGGCTTTCCCAGGACCAAGAAAGGAATAATGCTATCTTCGTGATCGTTGATCGTCTTTCCAAAGTGGCTCACTTCCTTCACATTAGAGAGTATCACGCTAGTCAGCTCGCTGACTTATACATTCTCGAATAGTGTCACTCCATGGTGTTCCACTAGAGATCAATTCAGACCGTGGTAGTCTTTTCACTTCTCATTTAAGGAGAGTTTCCAAACTGCCATGGGAACCCATCTTTTCTTGATGCCGCTTTCCACCCTCGGTCAAGTGGTCGGTGGAAAGGTCACCAAATCTCGAAGACATGCTTAGAGCTTGCGTTATCTCATTCGGTATGGATTGGGAGAAATGTCTTCCTTTGCAGAGTTTGCTTATAACAATAGCTATCAATCCAGTCTCAAGAAAGCTCCTTTTGAGATTCTCTATGGGCGAAGATGTGAACACCTTTGAGCAGGTCGAGAAACGGTGAAAGACAATTCTTTGGACGGATATGATCCGGAGGCGAAGAGCAAGTTCGCATCATTCGTGAGAATTTGAAAACAGCCCAATCTCGTCAAAAGAGCGATATGACCGTCGTCATAAGGAAGTGGCTTATGAAGTTGGCGACAAGGCTTACCTTGAGTTACTCCTCTAAAGGTACCCATCGTTTGGTATCAAGGGCAAGTTGGCTCCTCGTTACATTGGGCCCTTTAGCATTCTCGCTAAGCGAGGAGAGGTTGCCTACCAGTTGGAACTACCCCACATCTTTCTCGAGTTCATGATGTCTTCCCGTCTCTCAACTCGAGCGTTGCTTCTCGGATCCTATCGCGGAGTGGACCACAGCAGCTTGATCTCCAAGATAACCTCACATACCGAGAGTACCGGTTCGCATTCTTGATCAAGCGAGGCGTGTTACTCGACGTCGAATATCAAGTTTCTCAAGGTTCGAGTGGTCTCATCATTCAGAGAGAAGCTACAGGGGCGAGAAGATCGTCTTCGTTGAGTACCCGCTTTCTTTCCGTCGACCCTGAATCTCGGGCGAGATTCTTTCAAGTGAGGCGAGTTGTCACATCCTAGTTACGGTATGCTCAAGGCTAGCTAGTCATTTGTGCATCATGTTTAAATTTCATTTAAATTTGAAATGAGGATTTGTGGAACCCTCGAGAATCATTTTGGAGATGACCCAAATAAATATTGCTTCAATTTGGCCCAAGAAAATGCTCTGTTTT
>JAHIAM010005419.1:0-24461 GCA_021605205.1 Aegilops longissima
AAAAATCCCACCGAGTTGAGAGCAACCCTCCCATTCGGGGGCACAGCTGCAGTCAAGTACTCGTCTAAGTTTGAAAAATCCTACCGAGTGGAGAGCAACCCTCCAACTCGGGGGCTTAGCTGCAGTCAAGTACTCGCCTAAGTATGAAAAATCCTACCGAGTGGAGAGCAACCTCCCACTCGGGGGCTTAGCTGCAGTCAAGTACTCGCCTAAGTTAGAAAAATCCTACCGAGTGGAGAGCAACCCTCCCACTCGTGGGCTTAGCTGTAGTCAAGTACTCGCCTAAGTTTGAAAAATCCTACCGAGTGGAGAGCAACCCTCCCACCTGGAGGCTTAGCTGCAGTCAAGTACTCGCCTAAGTTTGAAAAATCCTAACAAGTGGAGAGCAACCCTCCCACTCGGGGGCTTAGCTCCAGTCAAGTACTCGCCTAAGTATGAAAAATCCTACCGAGTGGAGAGCAACCTCCCACTGGGGCTTAGCTGCAGATCAAGTACTCGCCTAAGTTTGAAAAATCCTACCGAGTGGAGAGCAACCTCCCATTCGGGATTAGCTGCAGATCAAGTGCTCGCCTAAGTTTGAAAAATCCCACCGAGTGGAGAGCAACCTCCCACTGGGATTAGCTGCAGTCAAGCACTCGCCTAAGTATGAAAAATCCCACCGAGTGGAGAGCAACCTCCCACTGGGGCTTAGCTGCAATCAAGTACTCGCCTAAGTTTGAAAAATCCCACCGAGTGGAGAGCAACCTCCCATTCGGGATTAGCTGCATCAAGTACTCGCCTAAGTTTGAAAAATCCCACCGAGTGGAGAGCAACCTCCCACTCGGGGATTAGCTACTGATCAAGTACTAGCCTAAGTATGAAAAATCCCACCGAGTGGAGAGCAACCTCCCACTGGGGCTTAGCTGCAGTCAAGTACTCGCCTAAGTTTTAAAAATCCCACCGAGTTGAGAGCAACCTCCCATTCGGGGCACAGCTGCAGTCAAGTACTGCCTAAGTTTGAAAATCCCTAAGTGGAGAGCAACCTCCAACTCGGGGCTTAACTGCAGTCAAGTACTCGCCTAAGTATGAAAAATCCCACCGAGTGGAGAGTAACCTCCCACTCGGGGCTTAGCTGCAGATCAAGTACTCGCCTAAGTTAGAAAAATCCCACCGAGTGGAGAGCAACCTCCCACTCGGGGGCTTAGCTGTAGTCAAGTACTCGCCTAAGTTTGAAAAATCCTACCGAGTGGAGAGCAACCCTCCCACCTGGAGGCTTAGCTGCAGTCAAGTACTCGCCTAAGTTTGAAAAATCCTAACAAGTGGAGAGCAACCCTCCCACTCGGGGGCTTAGCTCCAGTCAAGTACTCGCCTAAGTATGAAAAATCCTACCGAGTGGAGAGCAACCCTCCCACTCGGGGGCTTAGCTGCAGTCAAGTACTCGCCTAAGTTTTAAAAATCCTACCGAGTTGAGAGCAGCCCTCCCATTCGGGGGCTTAGCTGCAGTCAAGTACTCGTCTAAGTTTGAAAAATCCTACCGAGTGGAGAGCAACCCTCCAACTCGGGGGCTTAGCTGCAGTCAAGTACTCGCCTAAGTATGAAAAATCCTACCGAGTGGAGAGCAACCCTCCCACTCGGGGGCTTAGCTGCAGTCAAGTACTCGCCTAAGTTAGAAAATCCTACCGAGTGGAGAGCAACCCTCCCACTCATGGGCTTAGTTGTAGTCAAGTACTCGCCTCAGTTTGAAAAATCCTACCGAGTGGAGAGCAACCCTCCCACCTGGAGGCTTAGCTGCAGTCAAGTACTCGCCTAAGTTTGAAAAATCCTAACAAGTGGAGAGCAACCCTCCCACTCGGGGGCTTAGCTCCAGTCAAGTACTCGCCTAAGTATGAAAAATCCTACCGAGTGGAGAGCAACCTCCCACTCGGGGCTTAGCTGCAGATCAAGCACTCGCCTAAGTTTGAAAAATCCTACCGAGTGGAGAGCAACCTCCCATTCGGGATTAGCTGCAATCAAGCACTCGCCTAAGTTTGAAAAATCCCACCGAGTGGAGAGCAACCTCCCACTCGGGGATTAGCTGCGATCAAGCACTCGCCTAAGTATGAAAAATCCCACCGAGTGGAGAGCAACCTCCCACTGGGGCTTAGCTGCAGTCAAGTACTCGCCTATGTTTTAAAAATCCTACCGAGTTGAGAGCAACCCTCCCATTCGGGGGCACAGCTGCAGTCAAGTACTCGTCTAAGTTTGAAAAATCCTACCGAGTGGAGAGCAACCTCCAACTCGGGGCTTAGCTGCATCAAGTACTCGCCTAAGTATGAAAAATCCCACCGAGTGGAGAGTAACCTCCCACTCGGGGCTTAGCTGCAGATCAAGTACTCGCCTAAGTTAGAAAAATCCTACCGAGTGGAGAGCAACCCTCCCACTCGTGGGCTTAGCTGTAGTCAAGTACTCGCCTAAGTTTGAAAAATCCTACCGAGTGGAGAGCAACCCTCCCACCTGGAGGCTTAGCGGCAGTCAAGTACTCGCCTAAGTTTGAAAAATCCTAACAAGTGGAGAGCAACCCTCCCACTCGGGGGCTTAGCTCCATCAAGTACTCGCCTAAGTATGAAAAATCCCACCGAGTGGAGAGCAACCTCCCACTCGGGGCTTAGCTGCATCAAGTACTCGCCTAAGTTTGAAAAATCCCACCGAGTGGAGAGCAACCTCCCATTCGGGGATTAGCTGCAGATCAAGTACTAGCCTAAGATTGAAAAATCCCACCGAGTGGAGAGCAACCTCCCACTCGGGGATTAGCTGCAGATCAAGTACTCGCCTAAGTATGAAAAATCCTACCAGTGAGAGCAACCCCCCCACGGGGCTTAGCTGCAATCAAGTACTCGCCTAAGTTTGAAAAATCCACCGAGTGGAGAGCAACCTCCCATTCGGGATTAGCTGCAGATCAAGTACTCGCCTAAGTTTGAAAAATCCCACCGAGTGGAGAGCAACCTCCCACTGGGATTACTTCTGATCAAGTACTCGCCTAAGTATGAAAAATCCTACCGAGTGGAGAGCAACCCTCCCACTCGGGGGCTTAGCTGCAGTCAAGTACTCGCCTAAGTTTTAAAAATCCTACCGAGTTGAGAGCAACCCTCCCATTCGGGGGCACAGCTGCAGTCAAGTACTCGTCTAAGTTTGAAAAATCCTACCGAGTGGAGAGCAACCCTCCAACTCAGGGGCTTAACTGCAGTCAAGTACTCGCCTAAGTATGAAAAATCCTACCGAGTGGAGAGTAACCCTCCCACTCGGGGGCTTAGCTGCAGTCAAGTACTCGCCTAAGTTAGAAAAATCCTACCGAGTGGAGAGCAACCCTCCCACTCGTGGGCTTAGCTGTAGTCAAGTACTCGCCTAAGTTTGAAAAATCCTACCGAGTGGAGAGCAACCCTCCCACCTGGAGGCTTAGCTGCAGTCAAGTACTCGCCTAAGTTTGAAAAATCCTAACAAGTGGAGAGCAACCCTCCCACTCGGGGGCTTAGCTCCAGTCAAGTACTCGCCTAAGTATGAAAAATCCTACCGAGTGGAGAGCAACCCTCCCACTCGGGGGCTTAGCTGCAGTCAAGTACTCGCCTAAGTTTTAAAAATCCTACCGAGTTGAGAGCAGCCCTCCCATTCGGGGGCTTAGCTGCAGTCAAGTACTCGTCTAAGTTTGAAAAATCCTACCGAGTGGAGAGCAACCCTCCAACTCGGGGGCTTAGCTGCAGTCAAGTACTCGCCTAAGTATGAAAAATCCAACCGAGTGGAGAGCAACCTCCCACTCGGGGCTTAGCTGCAGATCAAGTACTCGCCTAAGTTAGAAAAATCCCACAGTGGAGAGCAACCTCCCACTCATGGGCTTAGCTGTAGTCAAGTACTCGCCTCAGTTTGAAAAATCCTACCGAGTGGAGAGCAACCCTCCCACCTGGAGGCTTAGCTGCTGTAAAGTACTCGCCTAAGTTTGAAAAATCCTAACAAGTGGAGAGCAACCCTCCCACTCGGGGGCTTAGCTCCAGTCAAGTACTCGCCTAAGTATGAAAAATCCTACCGAGTGGGGAGCAACCCTCCCACTCGGGGGCTTAGCTGCAGTCAAGTGCTCGCCTAAGTTTGAAAAATCCTACCGAGTGGAGAGCAACCCTCCCATTCGGGGGATTAGCTGCAGTCAAGTACTCGCCTAAGTTTGAAAAATCCTACCGAGTGGAGAGCAACCTCCCACTGGGATTAGCTGATCAAGTACTCGCCTAAGTATGAAAAATCCCACCGAGTGGAGAGCAACCTCCCACTCGGGGCTTAGCTGCAGTCAAGTACTCGCCTAAGTTTTAAAAATCCTACCGAGTTGAGAGCAACCCTCCCATTCGGGGGCACAGCTGCAGTCAAGTACTCGTCTAAGTTTGAAAAATCCTACCGAGTGGAGAGCAACCCTCCAACTCGGGGGCTTAGCTGCAGTCAAGTACTCGCTAAGTATGAAAATCCCACCGAGTGATGAGTAACCTCCCACTCGGGGCTTAGCTGCAGTCAAGTACTCGCCTAAGTTAGAAAAATCCTACCGAGTGGAGAGCAACCCTCCCACTCGTGGGCTTAGCTGTAGTCAAGTACTCGCCTAAGTTTGAAAAATCCTACCGAGTGGAAAGCAACCCTCCCACCTGGAGGCTTAGCTGCGATAAAGTACTCGCCTAAGTTTGAAAAATCCTAACAAGTGGAGAGCAACCTCCCACTCGGGGCTTAGCTCCATCAAGTACTCGCCTAAGTATGAAAAATCCCACCGAGTGGAGAGCAACCTCCCACTCGGGGCTTAGCTGCAGATCAAGTACTCGCCTAAGTTTGAAAAATCCTACCGAGTGGAGAGCAACCTCCCATTCTGGGATTAGCTGCAGTCAAGCACTCGCCTAAGTTTGAAAAATCCCACCGAGTGGAGAGCAACCTCCCACTGGGATTAGCTGCAGTCAAGTACTCGCCTAAGTATGAAAAATCCTACCGAGTGGAGAGCAACCCTCCCACTCGGGGGCTTAGCTGCAATCAAGTACTCGCCTATGTTTGATAAATCCTACCGAGTGGAGAGCAACCCTCCCATTCGGGGGCTTAGCTGCAGTCAAGTAATCGTCTAAGTTTGAAAATCCTACCGAGTGGAGAGCAACCTCCAACTCGGGGCTTAGCTGCATCAAGTACTCGCCACGATGAAAAATCCAACCGAGTGGAGAGCAACCGTCCCACTGGGGCTTAGCTGCATCAAGTACTCGCCTAAGTTAGAAAAATCCTACCGAGTGGAGAGCAACCCTCCCACTCGTGGGCTTAGCTGTAGTCAAGTACTCGCCTAAGTTTGAAAAATCCTACCGAGTGGAGAGCAACCCTCCCACCTGGAGGCTTAGCTGCAGTCAAGTACTCGCCTAAGTTTGAAAAATCCTAACAAGTGGAGAGCAACCCTCCCACTCGGGGGCTTAGCTCCAGTCAAGTACTCGCCTAAGTATGAAAAATCCTACCGAGTGGAGAGCAACCCTCCCACTCGGGGGCTTAGCTGCAGTCAAGTACTCGCCTAAGTTTGAAAAATCCTACCGAGTGGAGAGCAACCCTCCCATTCGGGGGATTAGCTGCAGATCAAGTACTCGCGTAAGTTTGAAAAATCCTACCGAGTGGAGAGCAACCCTCCCACTCGGGGGATTAGCTGCAGTCAAGTACTCGCCTAAGTATGAAAAATCCTACCGAGTGGAGAGCAACCCTCCCACTCGGGGGCTTAGCTGCAGTCAAGTACTCGCCTATGTTTGATAAATCCTACCGAGTGGAGAGCAACCCTCCCATTCGGGGGCTTAGCTGCAGTCAAGTACTCGTCTAAGTTTGAAAAATCCTACCGAGT
The DNA here is from genome assembly GCA_021605205.1 of Aegilops longissima. Taxonomy (NCBI): domain Eukaryota; kingdom Viridiplantae; phylum Streptophyta; class Magnoliopsida; order Poales; family Poaceae; genus Aegilops; species Aegilops longissima. The sequence continues at coordinate 5,834 of JAHIAM010005419.1, forward strand.
GGAGAGCAACCCTCCAACTCGGGGGCTTAGCTGCAGTCAAGTACTCGCCTAAGTATGAAAAATCCAACCGAGTGGAGAGCAACCGTCCCACTCGGGGGCTTAGCTGCAGTCAAGTACTCGCCTAAGTTAGAAAAATCCTACCGAGTGGAGAGCAACCCTCCCACTCGTGGGCTTAGCTGTAGTCAAGTACTCGCCTAAGTTTGAAAAATCCTGTCGAGTGGAGAGCAACCCTCCCACCTGGAGGCTTAGCTGCAGTCAAGTACTCGCCTAAGTTTGAAAAATCCTAACAAGTGGAGAGCAACCCTCCCACTCGGGGGCTTAGCTCCAGTCAAGTACTCGCCTAAGTATGAAAAATCCTACCGAGTGGAGAGCAACCCTCCCACTCGGGGGCATAGCTGCAGTCAAGTACTCGCCTAAGTTTGAAAAATCCTACCGAGTGGAGAGCAACCATCCCATTCGGGGGATTAGCTGCAGTCAAGTACTCGCCTAAGTTTTAAAAATCCTACGGAGTGGAGGGCAGCCCTCCAACTCGGGGGATTAGCTACAGTCAAGTACTCGCCTAAGTTTGAAAAATCCTACCAAGTGGAGAGCAACCCTCCCACTCGGGGGCTTAGCTGCAGTCAAGTACTCGCCTAAGTTTGAAAAATCCGACCGAGTGGAGAGCAACCCTCCCCTTCGGGGGTTTAGCTGCAGTCAAGTACTCGCCTAAGTTTGAAAAATCCTACCGAGTGGAGAGCAACCCTCCCACTCGGGGGATTAGCTGCAGTCAAGTACTCGCCTAAGTATGAAAAATCCCACCGAGTGGAGAGTAACCTCCCACTCGGGGCTTAGCTGCAGATCAAGTACTTGCCTAAGTTTGAAAAATCCTACCAAGTGGAGAGCATCCTCCCGCTCGGGGCTTAGCTGCAGTCAAGTACTCGCCTAAGTTTGAAAAATCCTCCCGAGTGGAGAGCAACCTCCCACTGGGGTTTAGCTGCAGATCAAGTACTCGCCTAAGTTTTAAAAATCCCACCGAGTGGAGAGCAACCTCCCACTCGTGGGCTTAGCTTGCATCAAGCACGCGCCTAAGTTTGAAAATCCCACCGAGTGGAGAGCAACCTCCCACTCGGGGCTTAGCTACATCAAGTACTCGCCTAAGTTTGAAAAATCCCACCGAGTGGAGAGCAACCTCCCACTCGGAGGCTTAGCTGCAGATCAAGTACTCGCCTAAGTTTGAAAATCCTACCGGGTGGAGAGCAACCTCCCACTCGGGGCTTAGCTGCAGTCAAGTACTTGGCTAAGTTTGAAAAATCCCACCGAGTGGAGAGCAACCTCCCACTCGGGGGCTTAGCTGCACTCAAGTACTCGCCTAAGTTTGAAAAATCCTACCGAGTGGAGAGCAACCCTCCCACTCGGGGGCTTAGCTGTAGTCAAGTACTCGCCTAAGTTTGAAAAATCCTACCGAGTGGAGAGCAACCCTCCCTCTCGGGGGCTTAGCTGCAGTCAAGTACTCGCCTAAGTTTGAAAATCCTACCGAGTGGAGAGCAACCCTCCCACTCGGGGGCTTAGCTGCAGTCAAGTACTCGCCTAAGTTTGAATAATCCTAACAAGTGGAGAGCAATTGTCACAACCCCAGATCGGCCTTGCTTGACTTTGCTTGCTCATCATGTCATCATGTTTAAATTTCTAAGAAACTTGAAATGGGGATTGCCTAAACCCTAGCATTAAAGGAATTTACTAGGTTCAACCGAAATATTTCCAGTAAATCCAAATGACTTCCAAAAATGTTCATCATTCTTGGAAAATGCTGGAAACCATAACCAGAGGTGTTGCACATTTTTCATGACATATTTGGTCACTGAATTAAACCTTATTGTAGTTGACTTTGGGCATTTAAATACTATAAATATTTTAAATGTCCAATTAATCACAAACTGAAATATTTACTGTTGGAAATATTCCAAACAGTGACCTCAGTTAGTGGTATGATTTTTGAAAGTGCCTAGCCATTTTTACTAAGTCAAGAAACAAATGTCAGAATTAGAGAAGAGAAAGAAAAGGAAAAAGAGCAGAGACTCACCAGGAACTTACTTGGCGCCCACCAAAGCCAACCCGGCTGGCCAGTTGGCCAGCCCAGCCCACCAGCGCCACCGTCCTCAAGCTCTCGCCAGAGGAGGGCTTGTGAGTGGTCGCCAGCAGCACGCGCCCAGCCACCTCTCTCTTCGCCTTGCCGGACATCTCGGGAGATGCCGCGCCAGCCCCAACTCTCTCCCGCTCTCTCGTCCCCATCCCTCCATCGCTCTCTTCCTCTTGACGCACCAACGCAGCCGCCGCCGCCGCCGCCGTTCTTTGCGCCGAGCCATTCCTCGCCCCTCCAACGAGCCCATTAGCTCCGCGCTGCCGTCCCCGACCTCTATGACGACTCACGCAAGCCGGGATGCCCTGCAGAGCTGCCCTCGACATCGTCCTCCTCGTCGGTGCCGCGGATCTCCGCCGTCGAATTCGTCGCCGTTCGGCCTTCCCTGAACTCGCCGTCCACCTCTACGGGATCCACGTGAGCTCACCGTCTGTTTCCCCCTCGCCGTAGCCTGCTACCTGTCGAACCCGCGAGCACCTCGCCGCCGTCCATGGCGCCACCGTGACCAGAACCCGACCCAGCCGCTCCCGCGCACGTCACCGTGCTCCTGGTGACGCCAGGAGGCCGTAGAGGCCCTTCGCAGCCCCTGCCGTGCCCTGCAGCCACATCCCGCCCGGAGCCGTGTTTCGACCGCCGCCCCGAGCTCCGCTCCGGCGAGCTCCGGCCACCGCGCCCTCCGTCGCCTCCCACGGATGCGCGAGAGCCTGGCTACGCCCGGTGCCCTTAGCCGCCGCCCGTGGCCTGCGACCCGGACACCGCCGTGTCCCATGGTCGCCGGCGACGAGCTCGCCGGCTTGGCAGGTGGACCCCACCGGCCAGGAGTTAGTTAGCACTACCCCCTATGACACTGACAGTGGGCCCCGGAGCCCTAATCTCTTAATTAGATTAGCAATAACCCCTGCTAATTAGCTGTGTTACTGACGTGTGGACCCCACACGTCAGGTTTGACCCGGACCAGCCCCTTTGACCTGCTGACGTCATGCTTGCACATTGCTAACGCAGTAAAGGAATTTCTGGATTAAATCTAATTCAGGAAATTCTGGAAAATAGCTCAAACTTCTAAAAATCATAGTAATTCAATCGTAACTCCAAATCAAATAATTTATATATGAAAAATTATCAGAAAAATCCAATCTATCCATCTGTACCATTTTCATGCATGTTAGAACAACTTATAGCTGCTGTTTAGGACAAATAAAATGAATGGGATTTAAATAACCATATGTGGAGTTTGAATTTGAACCTTGGGTTCAAACGAACTTCATTTAACCTTGGTGCTAGTTGCATTAGCCCAAACAAAAGCATATTGCCATGTCACATTCATGCATCATATTGTTGCATTGCATTAATTGTGTTGTTCCTTGTTTGCCGGTGATTGTCCCCTCTCAGTAGGCGACGTTCGACGATGAGATCGATGACACGGATGAAGAACTATAATATCTTCAGAAGTGCCAGGCAAGCAAAACCCCCTTGTTCATTCCGATATAATCCCACTCTCTCGCTCCTGCTCTATTTTATTGCATTAGGACAACAACGACTCATGTGTTACCTGCTGTGGTAGCTGAACCCCTTTATCCTCTGCATGACCTGTCATTCCACAGTAATTAGATGAAACCCACTAGCATGAGTAGGAGTTGTTTGAGCCATGTTGTGCCTACTCATTCATGCTTGTTTGTCGTGCCTGCCATCGCTTAGAGTTGAGTCAGTCGATTCATCGGGAATGAATTGGAATGGTGTGTGAACATGTCCTACTGTGTGTGAGCTAAGTGTGTGAACACGATTTGGTAAAGGTAGCGGTGAGAGGCCATGTAGGAGTACATGGTGGGTTGTCTCATTGAAACCGTCCTCTGGAACTGAGTTCTGTGTTTGTGATCCATGAACAGCTACTACCACACATTGGAATGCTTAAGTGCCCCTCTCGACTTATTAATCAACTCGATCTCTGTCCAGGAGTTGCAACTACTTTCTGGTGTTTGTAGGATATGTGTTGGGGGCCGTGCGTAGCGCTGACCCTAGGGGTGGGCTATGTTGCGGTAGATACACCATGGCACGGTGTACCGGGCGCCCGTTTGGTGTCTCGGGAACCCTGCTCACATCGTTTGGGGCCGTGAGCGACACCCCGGCTGGATCTCCTCGCGGATGGAACCCGAATAGGCGATAAACCTGGACTAGAGACTTGTGTGGTTAGTCAGGTCGTGGCCGACTCCCTCGCCAGGCTTCCGCTTGAAGGTTGCCGAGATACACGAGGTGTACATGGCGGTAAGTGGCGAGAGCGTGTGTGAAGAAGTACACCCCTGCAGGGTTAATATGATCTATTCGAATAGCCGTGTCCGCGGTAAAGGACTTCTGGGTTGCCTATATCAGTTCATAGAAAAGTGAAAGTGGACACTCTAAAATGCGCAAGATAAGCGTGAGTGCTATGGATGGCGTTCTCGTAGGAAGACGGGAGCGGGTCCATAGTAGTGTATTGATATGGTGAATATGTGGAATCGTGTGCGCCACCTCAAAAGAGTTACTTGCAGTAGTAGTTCAGGATAGCCACCGAGTCAAAGCTGGCTTGCTGCAGTCAAACTCCACCACCCCCTTTGTTGATAATGATGCATATGTAGCTAGTTCTGATGTAAGTCTTGCTGAGTACATTTGTACTCACGTTTGCTTATTTTATGTTTTGCAGAGAGACGTCAGTCTCGCTAGTAGTTCCGCTTGGACTTCGACGTTTAGTTTGTTACCTCAGCTACGATCTTGTGCCCTCGGCAGGATCTAGTAGATAGTCAGGCTTCTCAGCCTTTTTCATTTGTAGATGTCTGTACTCAGACATGTTAAGCCTCCGCTTGTGCTTTGACTTGTATGCTCTGGGTGTTGGGTCATGAGACCCATGTTTGTAATATCTCGCTCCTCGGAGCCTATTGAATAAATATTTGAGTCGTAGAGTTATGTTGTGATGCCATGTTGTATTTACACATATTGAGGATATTGTGTGTATGTTTGAAATGCTTGGTATGTGTGGGATCCAACAATCTAGTTGTTTATCCTTGGCAGCCTCTCATATGGGGAAATGTAGTCTAGTGCTTCTGAGCGATAGTAGTCCGCTACAGCCCGGTTCACGGAGTCCGCTAGCCCAAAGACTACTGCTCTGGAAACTTGACTGGCCGGCATGTGTTTCACCTCGTTCTGTGGCTGTCCTTCGGAAAATGTCACGCGGTGACATCCGAGTCCTGCCTAGCCTGCTACAGCCGGTTACGGAGTCCTGTTAGCCCGATGCTACAGCCCGGATTCATACGTTGATGACCGACATGCTCGATGTGATTCATGTATGCTGTCCCCATGGGTTAGTGCCGCTTTGGGTTCACGACTAGCCAAGTCGGCCCGGTTCTCTGTCATATGGATGCTAGCGACACTATCATATCGTGAGCCAAAAGGCGTAAACGGTCCCGGCAATGGTAAGGCGACACCGTGGAATACCGTGCGTGAGGCCGCAAACTGATATGAGGTGTTACCGGCTAGATCGATGTGACTTGGAATCGGGGGTCTGACAGCGTTGGTATCGAGCCTGATTGCTCAGAGGATTACCAAGCCAAACTGGTCAAGTTGTGTCTAGAAATGCTTTAGTTATGTCAGGGAATTGATTGGGGAAGGGAACGTAAGGCTCTTTTTACTCCTTATACCTCATGGCCCTCTGATCTGAGTCAACCTCTTCTCTTCTACGGGATTAAGAACTAGGCTTCTCATCTATCTATTAGGATGACATGTTACTAATCCCTAGACCTTTAAGATTGTTGGTTTTAAGCCCCAGTTCAGTTCCTACTATTTCTGTATGTTAACTTTTGGTCTCGGAATCTTGTTATGATGTTGTAGAGTGGTTATGCCACCAGTTTTCATGATGTGTCAAATCATTTTGAGCATTTACAGCCGTTATGCTGTCCGAGTCATCCCAGGTTTCTAAAACAATATGAAGCATTTGCAAAATTCCTTCCTCTCATTTTGATGTCCCTTTGGTCAGAATAAGCACACTAACCGGTGCATTGAGGTAATTTATTGCCTTGACATATACGTTGGAACTATTATTATGACCCTAGGTGTTTTAGGGAGTCACCTAGTAAACTAGCCATGTTTTGTGTTCCCCGTGTGATGATTCTGGCCATTATTCTCGAAAGCATCCCATGATGCAATTTAGTTAGTAGGTATTCTATTCATGGTTTCTTGAACCCGAGATTCACCCTACTTACCTAATGTTGATAGTGTTGCTCGTACCTTTAGGATATTAGTAACTTTGCGATAGTCCTCGAGGTCCGTGGTATTTCCTTCTTCCAAATACTATGAACCGCTTATGGCAGAAGTTCCTCGCTGAACCAAAAGCTCACAACCAAAGTACTCTTGAGGAGTCCTCCATTCTATATTGTGAATCTGCCAGTTCTACTTTCCTGGATGGGTTTTCCGGAAGAAACCTGTTGAACTTGGTTCGACATACTAATCTATGCATCCACAACTCGAAAAGTTATATGTTCCTTTGAGTTGTCCCTCTTCAGTTGTATTTCGACCTTCGTCTATCAATTGATAGTCAGGAGTAGTCGTGCATTCGTCATCGATGCCTATTATCCTTGTGGTCCGTCAAGCCATTCTATTTCGGAATGACTAGGAGAAACAAACTCCAGTACCTCATCCATTTCTAGGATTGGGTCAAAGTAGTTGTATCCCGCAGATCAAAATGCCAATTCAGCTTTGTTCTGTTCTACCTTGGAGTGTTACCCCTTTATGTCAGAATTGTCATGAGAACTGCACCAACTCTCATGAATTCTTGACGTAGTGATACTTCTCACCATCATCATTCATTCCTCGGTCCTCGTGTTGTTGTAACCGGAATGCCGACAAGTGAATTGTGATGTGTGAAATCAATACTCCGAGCAACTCGTTGCTTGGTAGCTAACGGACAATATCCTCATTCTTAGCGTGTTGGTTATTAAATCATCATCCTAAGATTGATCATGCTACATAGTCCTTATTTCTGGTGCACACTTCGATTGATGAGTTAGGATCTTGTCAAGTCCTCACTCATTTGATCATATCGTCTTGCCCTCAAAAGCAAGATTGTTCTCGAGCTTAGTAACATACCAGTGGTTTGTGACTTTCCAAATACCTTCTTGGAAGTGTTACCGGGTTGTTTCCTGACTGTTATGTTGAGCTCGTGATCAAGTTGGTTTCTTGTGAACCACCCTTTCTCCAAGAATCTGTGTTGGATATCCCTGAGCTAGTTGGTTAAGCTAGACAACAACTTGGAGAGTTGGAAGATAAAAGCTTGCCTAACTTAGTTCGTTCCAAAGGGATATTCTTGTGTAGTGTGTGTTGAAGAAAGATGATATCTTCATCGATTGGTCCTCGTGATCGATTCATGGACCTATTGTCTTATCAATCCTTTGATTTGAGTGTGGGCTATCGTCAAGTCAAATCAGAACCAACGATATTCGTGATGTTGTCTTACTCGTGGTTGATCCCTCGAGCATACACCATTACATCTTTGGTCTGACCAATGCTATCACCGTGTTCACATGATGGTGGAAGTCCAGTGATATGGAAATTCCGATGAGTTGTTGTTGAGCCCATCAGCAGCATTTTGTCTCCCCCATGAGTCATGTTGAACATCAACCTAGTGTTGGAAACTTGTGTAAGCATTTCTTCGTGTTTTGTTCATGAAGCATATGTTTGGATGAAAGTAGTGACTTCCTCTAATTCATGTGCATCTGATGCAAGTTGCCGCCGTGAATTCGAGAAAGCTTGTTTTATTTCCTCTGGAATCGTCCCAAGTTAGTCATGCACGTGCGAAGTGCCCTATGGTTTGATAGATTGGCCGCCTCCACTCCATATGTGTTTCCTAGCACACCAAGCCACTGACTGATTTGTTGTAGGAGAAGGAGTTAAGTGCTAATCCATGGTAATGCACAAGACTTCGATATCCTCGACGATGGTTCCCCACCTGAACTCGGTAGTGTTTTATGATAAGACTACAACGTGGTCATGCTTGTCTTGGACAGCGTGTCCACGGGTTTGTAGCAGAACCAGCTCATGTCTTGGAGCTTGCTATCGTGGTTCATTCCCCGAGAATCTCGCAACGTCATCTCGTCGATTTGTGTTGCAAACTTTCAGTTCTCTTTCTAGACTTGATGAGTCTGGAATGTCCTGACACCAACCAGATCTGAATCTCAGGCAGATATGATGGTAGGGTCATTCCCAATATTTGCATTTTGTTCCCAGCTCGCACCCATCATTGTGTCAGTCTGCCATAGGTCCCATTCATTTCTGATGATAAGCAAAAGTCATCCATTGCGTTGTCTTCAACAAGGTAGTCCACATCATCCATTCTAGTCCGAGTATGTCATTGTTTCGAAATCCTTCAAATGATCGATTGTGATTGCCTTAGGCTGGTATAAAGAGTTTCAATGATCTATGGATCAAAAGTAATTCTTTTTGCCACTTAAGGGAACAGCTCAATGAGTCACTTTTCCCAAGATGCCCCGTTACGGAATCCTGGCAATTATTTCCTGCCACCTTGACACCATCTACCATCTTTCTAAGCGTGGAATTGTTGCCCACCAATCAAACCCCGTCGTTTGTTCTTCCATCCCTCTTGATGTGTTTTGTGTCTCAACTCGAGATGTTTCAACATCTCATTCCGTGAGTTGATCGTGAGTTGCTCGATCTTTAAGAAGATCGATTCCTGCAGAGTTCCTCTCTGTCGTTGTCGTGTTGGATGAAGTTCTCGAAAGCAAAGACGTCAAGATCAATATGAAGCAATGAATCAACATCTCGAGAAGGGCTTTTGGATCATGAAGATCGTGTTAACTTGTGATCCCTCTGACTTTTTACCTCACGTCTTGAATCTCGGGACGAGATTCTTGCTTAGTGGGGGTGAGCTGTCACAGCCCCAGATCGGCCTTGCTTGACTTTGCTTTCTCATCATGTCATCATGTTTAAATTTCTAAGAAACTTGAAATGGGGATTGCCTAAACCCTAGCATTAAAGGAATTCACTAGGTTCAACCAAAATATTTTCAGTAAATCCAAATGACTTCCAAAAATGTTCATCATTCTTGGAAAATGCTGGAAACCATAACCAGAGGTGTTGCACATTTTTCATGACGTATTTGGTCACTGAATTAAATCTTATTGTAGTTGACTTTGGGCATTTAAATACTATAAATATTTTAAATGTCCAATTAATCACAAACTGAAATATTTACTGTTGGAAATATTCCAAACAGTGACCTCAGTTAGTGGTATGATTTTTGAAAGTGCCTAGCCATTTTTACTAAGTCAAGAAACAAATGTCAGAATTAGAAAAGAGAAAGAAAAGGAAAAGAGCAGAGACTCACCAGGAACTTACCTGGCGCCCACCAAAGCCCACCTGGCTGGCCAGTTGGCCAGCCCAGCCCACCAGCGCCACCGTCCTCAAGCTCCTGCCAGGAGGACGCGCGCGTGTGGTCGCCGCGCGCAGGCATGCGCCCTGGCCACCTCCTCTCTGCCTGCTTGCCCGGACATCTCTGGGAGATGCCACGCGCCAGCCCCGACTCTCTCCCGCTCTCTCTCGTCCCCATCACCTCCCCTGGCTCTCTTCCTCGCACGCACCAAACGCAGCCGCCGCCGCCGCTCGCCGTTGCTGCGCCCTGAGCCATTCCCTCGCCCCTCCGACGAGCCCATTCGCTCCGCGCTGCCGTCCCCGACCTCCATGACGCTCACGCAAGCCGGGATGCCCTGCAGAGCTGCCCTCGATGTCGTCCTCCTCGTCGGTGCCGCGTATGGCCGCCGTCGAATTCGTCGCCGTTCGGCCTTCCCCGAGCTCGCCGTCCACCTCTACGGGATCCACGTGAGCTCACCGTCCGTTTCCCCCTCTCCGTTCCTTTGCTTGCGCGCCGTAGCCTGCTACCTGTCGAACCCGCGAGCACCTCGACGCCGTCCATGGCGCCACCGTGACCAGAACCCGAGCCAGCCGCTCCCGCGCACGTCACCGTGCTCCTGGTGACGCCAGGAGGCCGTAGAGGCCCTTCGCAGCCCCTGCCGTGCCCTGCAGCGACATCCCGCCCGGAGCCGTGTTTCGGCCGCCGCCCCGAGCTCCGCTCCAGCGAGCTCCGGCCACCCCGCGTCCTCCCGTCGCCTCCCGTGGATGCGCGAGAGCCCGGGCTACGCCCCGGTGCCCTTAGCCGCCGCCCCTGTGGCCTGCGACCCGGACACCGCCGTGTCCCGTGGTCGCCGGCGACAACTTCGCCGGCTAAGCGGTGGACCCCACCGCCGGGAGTTAGTTAGCACTACACCCCTATGACACTGACAGTGGGCCCCGGAGCCCTAATCTCTTAATTAGATTAGCAATAACCCCTGCTAATTAGCTGTGTCACTGACGTGTGGACCCCACACGTCAGGTTTGACCCGGACCAGCCCCTTTGACCTGCTGACGTCATGCTTGCACATTGTCGACGCGAGAAAGGAATTTCTGGATTAAATCTAATTCAGGAAATTCCAGAAAATAGCTCAAACTTCTAAAAATCATAGTAATTCAACCGTAACTCCAAATCAAATAATTTATATATGAAAAATTATCAGAAAAATCCAATCTATCCATCTGTACCATTTTCATGCATGTTAGAACAACTTATAGCTGCTGTTTAGGACAAATAAAATGAATGGAATTTAAATAACCATATGTGGAATTTGAATTTGAACCTTGGGTTCAAACGAGCTTCATTTAACCTTGGTGCTAGTTGCATTAGCCCAAACAACAGCATATTGCCATGTCACATTCATGCATCATATTGTTGCATTGCATTGATTGTGTTCTTCCTTGTTTGCCGGTGATTGTCCCCTCTCAGTAGACGACGTTCGACGATGAGATCGATGACACCGATGAAGAACTATAATATCTTCAGAAGTGCCAGGCAAGCAAAACCCCCTTGTTCATTCCGATATAATCCCACTCTCTCGCTCCTGCTCTATTTTATTGCATTAGGACAACAACGACTCATGTGTTACCTGCTGCATGTAGCTGAACCCTTTATCCTCTGCATGACCTGTCATTCCACAAGAATTAGATGAAACCCACTAGCATGAGTAGGAGTTGTTTGAGCCATGTTGTGCCTACTCATTCATGCTTGTTTGTCGTGCTGCCATTGCTTAGAGTCGAGTCAGGTCTGATTCATCGGGAATGAATTGGAATGGTGTGTGAACATGTCCTACTGTGTGTGAGCTAAGTGTGTGAACATGATTTGGTAAAGGTAGCGGTGAGAGGCCATGTAGGAGTACATGGTGGGTTATCTCATTGAAACCGTCCTCAGGAACTGAGTTCTGTGTTTGTGATCCATGAACAGCTACTACCACGCATTGGAATGCTTAAGTGCCCCTCTCGACTTATTAATCAACTCGATCTCTGTCCAGGAGTTGCAACTAGTTTCTGGTGTTTGTAGGATATGTGTTGGGGGCCGTGCGTAGCGCTGACCCTAGGGGTGGGCTATGTTGCGGTAGATACACCGTGGCACGGTGTACCGGGCGCCCGTTTGGTGTCTCGGGAACCCTGCTCACATCGTTTGGGGCCGTGAGCGACACCCCGGCCGGATCTCCTCGCGGATGGAACCCGAATAGGCGATAAACCTGGACTAGAGACTTGTGTGGTTAGTCAGGTCGTGGCCGACTCCCTCACCAGGCTTCCGCTTGAAGGTTGCCGAGATACACGAGGTGTACATGGCGGTAAGTGGCGAGAGCGTGTGTGAAGAAGTACACCCCTGCAGGGTTAATATGATCTATTCGAATAGCCGTGTCCGCGGTAAAGGACTTATGGGTTGCCTATATCAGTTCATAGAAAAGTGAAAGTGGACACTCTAAAATGCGCAAGATAAGCGTGAGTGCTATGGATGGCGTTCTCGTAGGAAGACGGGAGTGGGTCCATAGTAGTGTATTGATATGGTGAATATGTGGAATCGTGTGCGCCACCTCAAATGAGTTACTTGCAGTCGTAGTTCAGGATAGCCACCGAGTCAAAGCTGGCTTGCTGCAGTCAAACTCCACCACCCCCTTTGTTGATAATGATGCATATGTAGCTAGTTCTGATGTAAGTCTTGCTGAGTACATTTGTACTCACGTTTGCTTATTTTATGTTTTGCAGAGAGACGTCAGTCTCGCTAGTAGTTCCGCTTGGACTTCGACGTTTAGTTTGTTACCTCAGCTACGATCTTGTGCCCTCGGCAGGATCTGGTAGATAGTCAGGCTTCTCAGCCTTTTTCATTTGTAGATGTCGTACTCGGACATGTTAAGCTTCCGCTTGTGCTTTGACTTGTATGCTCACGAGTGTTGGGTCATGAGACCCATGTTTGTAATACCTCGCTCATCGGAGCCTATTGAATAAATATTTGATTCGTAGAGTTATGTTGTGATGCCATGTTGTATTTACACATATTGAGCATATTGTGTGTATGTTTGAAATGCTTGGTATGTGTGGGATCCGACAATCTAGTTGTTTATCCTTGGCAGCCTCTCATATGGGGAAATGTAGTCTAGTGCTTCCTGAGCGATAGTAGTCCGCTACATCTCGGTTCACCGGAGTCCTGCTAGCCCAGCACTACTGCTCTGGACACTTGACTGGCCGGCATGTGTTTCACCTCGTTCCTGTGTCTGTCCCTTCGGGGAAATGTCACGCAGTGACATCCGGAGTCCTGCCTAGCCTGCTACAACCCGGGTTACCGGAGTCCTGTTAGCCCAGTGCTACATCCCGGATTCATACGTTGATGACCGACATGCTCGATGTGATTCATGTATGCCTGTCCCCAGGGGTTAGTGCCGCTTTGGGTTCACGACTAGCCATGTCGGCCCGGGTTCTCTGTCATATGGATGCTAGCGACACTATCATATACGTGAGCCAAAAGGCGCAAACGGTCCCGGGCCATGGTAAGGCGACACCGTGGGAATACCGTGCGTGAGGCTGCAAAGTGATATGAGGTGTTACCGGCTAGATCGATGTGACTTGGAATCGGTTCCTGACAGCAATCCTCCCACTCGGGGGCTTAGCTGCAGTCAAGTACTCGCCTAAGTTTGAAAAATCCTACCGAGTGGAGAGCAACCCTCCCACTCGGGGGCTTAGCTGCAGATCAAGTACTCGCCTAAGTTTGAAAAATCCCACCGAGTGGAGAGCAACCTCCCACTGGGGTATAGCTGCAGATCAAGTACTCGCCTAAGTTTTAAAATCCTACCGAGTGGAGAGCAACCTCCCACTGGGCTTAGCTGCAGTCAAGTACTACGCCTAAGTTTGAAAAATCCCACCGAGTGGAGAGCAACCTCCCACTCGGGGGGCTTAGCTGCAGCCAAGTACTCGCCTAAGTTTGAAAAATCCTACCGAGTGGAGAGCAACCTCCCACTTGGAGGCTTAGCTGTAGTGAAGTACTCGCCTAAGTTTGAAAAATCCTACCGAGTGGAGAGCAAGCCTCCCACTCGGGGGCTTAGCTCCAGTCAAATACTCGCCTAAGTATGAAAAATCCTACCGAGTGGAGAGCAACCCTCCCACTCGGGGCTTAGCTGCATCAAGTACTCGCCTAAGTTTGAAAAATCGTGGCAGTGGAGAGCAACCTCCCATTCGGGGTTTAGCTGCAGTCAAGTACTCGCCTAAGTTTGAAAAATCCTACCGAGTGGAGAGCAACCTTCCACTGGGATTAGCTGCAGATCAAGTACTCGCCTAAGTTTGAAAAATCCTACCGAGTGGAGAGCAACCTCCCACTCGGGGCTTAGCTGCAGATCAAGTACTCGCCTAAGTTTGAAAAATCCTACCGAGTGGAGAGCAACCTCCAATTGGGGTTTAGCTGCAGTCAAGTACTACGCCTAAGTTTGAAAAATCCCACCGAGTGGAGAGCAACCTCCCACTGGGATTAGCTGCTGATCAAGTACTAGCCTAAGTATGAAAAATCGTGCGAGTGGAGAGCAACCTCCCACTCGGGGCTTAGCTGCAGTCAAGTACTCGCCTAAGTTTGAAAAATCCCACCGAGTGGAGAGCAACCTCCCACTGGGGTTTAGCTTCTGATCAAGTACTCGCCTAAGTTTGAAAAATCCCACCGAGTGGAGAGCAATCCTCCCACTCGGGGCTTAATTGCATCAAGTACTCGCCTAAGTTTTAAAAATCCTACCAGTGGAGAGCAACCTCCCATTCGGGGCGAGCTGCAGTCAAGTACTGTCTAAGTTTGAAAAATCCCACCGAGTGGAGAGCAACCTCCAACTCGGGGCTTAGCTGCAGTCAAGTACTCGCCTAAGTATGAAAAATCCTACCGAGTGGAGAGCAACCTCCCACTCGGGGCTTAGCTGCAGATCAAGTACTCGCCTAAGTTACAAAAATCCCACCGAGTGGAGAGCAACCTCCCACTCGGGGCTTAGCTGTAGTCAAGTACTAGCCTAAGTTTGAAAAATCCCACTGAGTCGAGAGCAACCTCCCACGGAGGCTTAGCTGCAGTCAAGTACTCACCTAAGTTTGAAAAATCCTAACAAGTGGAGAGCAACCTCCCACTCGGGGCTTAGCTCAGTCAAGTACTCGCCTAAGTATGAAAAATCCCACCGAGTGGAGAGCAACCTCCCACTCGGGGCTTAGCTGCAGTCAAGTACTAGCCTAAGTTTGAAAAATCCTACCGAGTGGAGAGCAACCTCCCATTGGGGCTTAGCTGCAGTCAAGTACTAGCCTAAGTTTGAAAATCCACCGAGTGGAGAGCAACCTCCAACTCGGGATTAGCTGCGATCAAGTACTCGCCTAAGTTTGAAAAATCCTACCAAGTGGAGAGCAACCCTCCCACTCGGGGGCTTAGCTGCGGTCAAGTACTCGCCTAAGTTTGAAAAATCCTACCGAGTGGAGAGCAACCATCCCATTCGGGGGATTAGCTGCAGTCAAGTACTCGCCTAAGTTTTAAAAATCCTACCGAGTGGAGAGCAGCCCTCCAACTCGGGGGCTTATCTGCAGTCAAGTACTCGCCTAAGTATGAAAAATCCTACCGAGTGGAGAGCAACCCTCCAACTCGGGGGCTTAGCTGCAGTCAAGTACTCGCCTAAGTATGAAAAATCCTACCGAGTGGAGAGCAACCCTCCCACTCGGGGGCTTAGCTGCAGTCAAGTACTCGCCTAAGTTACAAAAATCCTACCGAGTGGAGAGCAACCCTCCCACTCGGGGGCTTAGCTGTAGTCAAGTACTAGCCTAAGTTTGAAAAATCCTACCGAGTCGAGAGCAACCCTCCCACCTGGAGGCTTAGCTGCAGTCAAGTACTCACCTAAGTTTGAAAAATCCTAACAAGTGGAGAGCAACCCTCCCACTCGGGGGCTTAGCTCCAGTCAAGTACTCGCCTAAGTATGAAAAATCCCACCGAGTGAGAGCAACCTCCCACTCGGGGCTTAGCTGCAGATCAAGTACTCGCCTAAGTTTGAAAAATCCCACCGAGTGGAGAGCAACCTCCCATTCGGGGCTTAGCTGCAGATCAAGTACTCGCCTAAGTTTGAAAAATCCTACCGAGTGGAGAGCAACCTCCAACTCGGGGATTAGCTGCAGATCAAGCACTCGCCTAAGTTTGAAAAATCCTACCAAGTGGAGAGCAACCCTCCCACTCGGGGGCTTAGCTGCAGTCAAGTACTCGCCTAAGTTTGAAAAATCCTACCGAGTGGAGAGAAACCCTCCCATTCGGGGGTTTAGCTGCAGTCAAGTACTCGCCTAAGATTGAAAAATCCTACCAAGTGGAGAGCAACCCTCCCACTCGGGGGATTAGCTGCAGTCAATTACTCGCCTAAGTATGAAAATTCCTACCGAGTGGAGAGCAACCCTCCCACTCGGGGGCTTAGCTCCAGTCAAGTACTCGCCTAAGTTTGAAAAATCCTACCGAGTGGAGAGCAACCCTCCCACTCGGGGGTTTAGCTGCAGTCAAGTACTCGCTTAAGTTTGAAAAATCCTACCGATTGGAGAGCAATCCTCCCACTCGAGGGCTTACTGCAGTCAAGTACTCGCCTAAGTTTTAAAAATCCTACCGAGTGGAGAGCAACCCTCCCATTCGGGGGCGTAGCTGCAGTCAAGTACTCGTCTAAGTTTGAAAAATCCTACCGAGTGGAGAGCAACCCTCCAACTCGGGGGCTTAGCTGCAGTCAAGTACTCGCCTAAGTATGAAAAATCCTACCGAGTGGAGAGCAACCCTCCCACTCGGGGGCTTAGCTGCAGTCAAGTACTCGCCTAAGTTACAAAAATCCTACCGAGTGGAGAGCAACCCTCCCACTCGGGGGCTTAGCTGTAGTCAAGTACTAGCCTAAGTTTGAAAAATCCTACCGAGTGGAGAGCAACCCTCCCACCTGGAGGCTTAGCTGCAGTCAAGTACTCGCCTAAGTTTGAAAAATCCTAACAAGTGGAGAGCAACCTCCCACTGGGGCTTAGCTCCATCAAGTACTCGCCTAAGTATGAAAAATCCCACCGAGTGGAGAGCAACCTCCCACTGGGGCTTAGCTGCAGATCAAGTACTAGCCTAAGTTTGAAAAATCCACCGAGTGGAGAGCAACCTCCCATTCGGGACTTAGCTGCAGTCAAGTACTAGCCTAAGTTTGAAAAATCCTACCGAGTGGAGAGCAACCTCCAACTCGGGGATTAGCTGCATCAAGTACTCGCCTAAGTTTGAAAAATCCTACCAAGTGGAGAGCAACCTCCCACTCGGGGCTTAGCTACTGATCAAGTACTCGCCTAAGTTTGAAAAATCCTACCGAGTGGAGAGCAACCTCCCATTCGGGGTTTAGCTGCAGTCAAGTACTCGCCTAAGTTTGAAAAATCCTACCGAGTGGAGAGCAACCTCCCACTGGGATTAGCTGCAGATCAAGTACTACGCCTAAGTATGAAAAATCCTACCGAGTGGAGAGCAACCTCCCACTAGGGGCTTAGCTGCAGTCAAGTACTTGCCTAAGTTTGAAAAATCCCACCGAGTGGAGAGCATCCTCCCACTCGGGGCTTAGCTGCAGTCAAGTACTCGCCTAAGTTTGAAAAATCCTCCCGAGTGGAGAGCAACCTCCCACTCGGGGTTTAGCTGATCAAGTACTCGCCTAAGTTTGAAAAATCCCACCGAGTGGAGAGCAACCTTCCACTGGGATTAGCTGCAGATCAAGCACTCGCCTAAGTTTGAAAAATCCCACCGAGTGGAGAGCAACCTCCCACTGGGGCTTAGCTGCAGTCAAGTACTCGCCTAAGTTTCAAAAATCCTACCGAGTGGAGAGCAACCTCCAATTGGGGTTTAGCTGCAGATCAAGTACTAGCCTAAGTTTGAAAAATCCTACCGAGTGAGAGCAACCTCCCACTGGGATTAGCTGCAGATCAAGCACTCGCCTAAGTATGAAAAATCCCACCGAGTGGAGAGCAACCTCCCACTCGGGGCTTAGCTGCAGATCAAGTACTCGCCTAAGTTTGAAAAATCCCACCGAGTGGAGAGCAACCTCCCACTCGGGGTTTAGCTGATCAAGTACTCGCCTAAGTTTGAAAAATCCTACCGAGTGGAGAGCAATCCTCCCACTCGGGGGCTTAGTTGCAGTCAAGTACTCGCCTAAGTTTTAAAAATCCTACCGAGTGGAGAGCAACCCTCCCATTCGGGGGCGTAGCTGCAGTCAAGTACTCGTCTAAGTTTGAAAAATCCTACCGAGTGGAGAGCAACCCTCCAACTCGGGGGCTTAGCTGCAGTCAAGTACTCGCCTAAGTATGAAAAATCCTACCGAGTGGAGAGCAACCTCCCACTCGGGGCTTAGCTGCAGATCAAGTACTCGCCTAAGTTACAAAATCCCACCGAGTGGAGAGCAACCTCCCACTCGGGGGCTTAGCTGTAGTCAAGTACTAGCCTAAGTTTGAAAAATCCTACCGAGTCGAGAGCAACCCTCCCACCTGGAGGCTTAGCTGCAGTCAAGTACTCACCTAAGTTTGAAAAATCCTAACAAGTGGAGAGCAACCCTCCCACTCGGGGGCTTAGCTCCAGTCAAGTACTCGCCTAAGTATGAAAAATCCTACCGAGTGGAGAGCAACCCTCCCACTCGGGGCTTAGCTGCAGATCAAGTACTAGCCTAAGTTTGAAAAATCCTACCGAGTGGAGAGCAACCTCCCATTCGGGGCTTAGCTGCAGTCAAGTACTCGCCTAAGTTTGAAAAATCCCACCGAGTGGAGAGCAACCTCCAACTCGGGGATTAGCTGCAGATCAAGTACTCGCCTAAGTTTGAAAAATCCTACCAAGTGGAGAGCAACCTCCCACTCGGGGCTTAGCTGCTGGTCAAGTACTAGCCTAAGTTTGAAAAATCCTACCGAGTGGAGAGCAACCATCCCATTCGGGGGATTAGCTGCAGTCAAGTACTCGCCTAAGTTTTAAAAATCCTACCGAGTGGAGAGCAGCCCTCCAACTCGGGGGCTTAGCTGCAGTCAAGTACTCGCCTAAGTATGAAAAATCCTACCGAGTGGAGAGCAACCCTCCAACTCGGGGGCTTAGCTGCAGTCAAGTACTCGCCTAAGTATGAAAAATCC
>JAHIAM010005420.1:0-25669 GCA_021605205.1 Aegilops longissima
TATAGAGCTAGTTCAACTCTAGTGTAAAATTTTTGAACTAGCTTATAGAGCTAGGTCAACTCTAGGGTAAAATTATTTGAACTAGCTTATAGAGCTAGTTCAACTCTAGTGTAAAATTATTTGAACTAGGTTATAGAGCTATTTCAACTCTAGTGTAAAATTATTTGTACAAGCTTATAGAGCTACTTCAACTCTAGTGTAAAATTATTTGTACTAGGCTATAGAGCTAGTTCAACTCTAGTGTAAACTTATTTGAACTAGCTTATACAGCTAGTTCAACTCTAGTGTAAAATTATTTGTACTAGGCTATAGAGCTAGTTCAACTCTAGTGTAAAATTATTTGAACTAGCTTATAGAGCTAGTTCAACTCTAGTGTAAACTTATTTGTACAAGCTTATAGAGCTAGTTCAACTCTAGTGTAAACTTATTTGTACTAGCTTATAGAGCTAGTTCAACTCAAGTGTAAAATTATGTGTACAAGGTTATAGAGCTAGTTCGGCTCTAGTGTAAATTTTTTTGAACTAGCTTATATAGCTATGTCAACTCTAGGGTAAAATTATTTGAACTAGCATATAGAGCTAGTTCAACTCTAGTGTAAAATTATTTGAACTAGCTTATAGAGCTAGTTCAACTCTAGTGAAAAATTATTTGTACAAGCTTAGCTTACAGAGGTAGTTCCACTCTAGTGTAAAATTATTTTTACTAGCTTATAAAGCTAGTTCAACTCTAGTGCAAAATTATTTGTACTATGCTATAGAGCTAGTTCAACTCTAGTGTAAAATTATTTAAACTAGCTTATAAAGCTAGTTCAACTCTAGTGTAAATTTTTTTGTACAAGCTTATAGAGCTAGTTCAACTCTAGTGTAAAATTATTCGTACTAGCTTATAGAGCTAGTTCAACTCTAGCGTAAAATTATTTGTACAAGCTTATAGAGCTAGTTCAACTCTCGTGTAAATATTTTTGGACTAGCTTATATATCTAGTTCAAATCTAGTGTAAAATTATTTGAACTATCTTATCGAGCTAGTTCAACTCTAGTGTAAAATTATTTGAACTAGCTTATAAAGCTAGTTCAACTCTATTGTAAAATTATTTGAACTAGCTTATAGAGCTAGTTCAACTCTAGTGTAAAATTATTTGTACAAGCTTATAGAGCTAGTTCAACTCTAGTGTAAAATTATTTGTACTAGGCTATAGAGATGGTTCAACTCTAGTGGAAAATTATTTGAACTAGCTTATAGAGCTAGTTAACCTCTAGTGTAAAATTATTTGTACTAGGCTATAGAGCTAGTTCAACTCTAGTGTAAAATTATTCGAACTAGCTTATAGATCTAGTTCAACTCTAGTGTAAAATTATTCGTACTAGGCTATAGAGCTAGTTCAACTCTAGTGTAAAATTATTTGAACTAGCTTATGGAGCTAGTTCAACTCTAGTGTAAAATTATTTGTACAAGCTTAGCTTACAGAGGTAGTTCCACTCTAGTGTAAAATTATTTTTACTAGATTATAAAGCTAGTTCAACTCTAGTGCAAAATTATTTGTACTATGCTATAGAGCTAGTTCAACTCTAGTGTAAAATTATTTAAACTATCTTATAAAGCTAGTTCAACTCTAGTGTAAATTTTTTTTTACAAGCTTATAAAGCTAGTTCAACTCTAGTGTAAAATTATTCGTACTAGCTTATAGAGCTAGTTCAACTCTAGCGTAAAATTATTTGTACAAGCTTATAGAGCTAGTTCAACTCTCGTGTAAATTTTTTTGAACTAGCTTATATATCTAGTTCAACTCTAGTGTAAAATTATTTGAACTATCTTATCGAGCTAGTTCAACTCTAGTGTAAAATTATTTGAACTAGCTTATAGAGCTAGTTCAACTCTATTGTAAAATTATTTGAACTAGCTTATAGAGCTAGTTCAACTCTAGTGTAAAATTATTTGTACAAGCTTATAGAGCTAGTTCAACTCTAGTGTAAAATTATTTGTACTAGGCTATAGAGATAGTTCAACTCTAGTGGAAAATTATTTGAACTAGCTTATAGAGCTAGTTAACCTCTAGTGTAAAATTATTTGTACTAGGCTATAGAGCTAGTTCAACTCTAGTGTAAAATTATTCGAACTAGCTTATAGAGCTAGTTCAAATCTAGTGTAAAATTATTTGTACTAGGCTATAGAGCTAGTTCAACTCTAGTGTAAAATTATTTGTACTAGGCTATAGAGCTAGTGCAACTCTAGTGGAAAATTATTTGAACTAGCTTATAGAGCTAGTTCAACTCTAGTTCAAAATTATTTGTACTAGGCTATATAGCTAGTTAAACTCTAGTGTAAAATTATTTGAACTAGCTTATAGAGCTAGTTAAACTATAGTGTAAAATTATTTGTACAAGCTTATAGAGCTAGTTCAACTCTAGTGTAAAATTATTTGTACTAGCTTATAGAGCTAGTTCAACTCTAGTGCAAAATTATTTGTACTAGGCTATATAGCTAGTTCAACTCTAGTGTAAAATTATTTGAACTAGCTTATAGAGCTAGTTCAACTCTAGTGTAAAATTATTTGTACAAGCTTATAGAGCTAGTTCAACTCTAGTGTAAATTTTTTTGAACTAGCTTATATAGCTAGCTCAACTCTAGGGTAAAATTATTTTAACTAGCTTGTAGAGCTAGTTCAACTCTAGTGTAAAATTATTTGAACAATCTTATAGAGCTAGTTCAACTCTAGTGTAAAATTATTTGTACAAGCTTATAGAGCTAGTTCAACTCTAGCGTAAAATTATTTGAACTAGCTTATAGATCTAGTTCAACTCTAGTGTAAAATTATTTGTACTAGTCTATAGAGCTAGTTCAACTCTAGTGCAAAATTATTTGTACTAGGCTATAGAGCTAGTTCAACTCTAGTGTAAAATTATTTGAACTAGCTTATAGAGCTAGTTCAACTCTAGTGTAAAATTATTTGTACAAGCTTATAGAGCTAGTTCAACTCTAGTGTAAAATTATTTGTACTAGCTTATAGAGCTAGTTCAACTCTAGTGCAAAATTATTTGTACTAGGCTATAGAGCTAGTTCAACTCTAGTGTAAAATTATTTGTACTAGGCTATAGAGCTAGTTAACCTCTAGTGTAAAATTATTTGAACTAGCTTATAGAGCTAGTTCAACTCTAGTGTAAAATTATTTGTACAATCTTATAGAGCTAGTTCAACTCTAGTGTAAAATTATTTGTATTAGCTTATAGAGCTAGTTCAACTCTAGTGTAAAATTATTTGTACAAGCTTATAGAGCTAGTCAACTCTAGTGTAATTTTTTTTGAACTAGCTTATATAGCTAGCTAAACTCTAGGGTAAAATTATTTGAACTAGCTTATAGAGCTAGTTCAACTCTAGTGTAAAATTATTTGAACTAGCTTATAGAGCTAGTTCAACTCTAGTGTAAAATTATTTGTACAAGCTTATAGAGCTACTTTAACTCTAGTGTAAAATTATTTGTACTAGGCTATAGAGCTAGTTCAACTCTAGTGTAAACTTATTTGAACTAGCTTATAGAGCTATTTCAACTCTAGTGTAAAATTATTTGTACTAGGCTATAGAGCTAGTTCAACTCTAGTGTAAAATTATTTGAACTAGCTTACACAGCTAGTTCAACTCTAGTGTTAAATTTTTTGAATTACCTCATAGAGCTAGTTCAACTCTAGTTCAAAATTATTTGAACAAGCTTATAGAGCTAGTTCAACTCTATTGTAAAATTATTTGTACAAGCTTATAGAGCTAGTTCAACTCTAGCATAAAATTATTCGAACTAGCTTATAGATCTAGTTCAATTCTAGTGTAAAATTATTTGTACTAGTCTATAGAGCTAGTTCAACTCTAGTGTAAAATTATTTGAACTAGCTTATAGAGCTAGTTCAACTCTAGTGTAAAATTATTTGTACTAGCTTATAAAGCTAGTTCAACTCTAGTGCAAAATTATTTGTACTAGGCTATAGAGCTAGTTCAACTCTAGTGTAAAATTATTTGAACTAGCTTATAGAGCTAGTTCAACTCTAGTGTAAACTTATTTGTACAAGCTTATAGAGCTAGTTCAACTCTAGTGTAAAATTATTTGTACTAGCTTATAGAGCTAGTTCAATTCAAGTGTAAAATTATTTGTACAAGCTTATAGAGCTAGTTCAACTCTAGTGTAAATTTTTTTGAACTAGCTTATATAGCTAGGTCAACTCTAGGGTAAAATTATTTGAACTAGATTATAGAGATAGTTCAACTCTAGTGTAAAATTATTTGAACTAGGTTATAGAGCTAGTTCAACTCTAGTGTAAAATTATTTGTACAAGCTTATAGAGCTATTTCAACTCCAGTGTAAAATTATTTGTACTAGGCTATAGAGCTAGTTCAACTCTAGTGTAAACTTATTTGAACTAGCTTATACAGCTAGTTCAACTCTAGTGTAAAATTATTTGTACTAGGCTATAGAGCTAGTTCAACTCTAGTGTAAAATTATTTGAACTAGCTTATAGAGCTAGTTCAACTCTAGTGTAAACTTATTTGTACAAGCTTATAGAGCTAGTTCAACTCTAGTGTAAACTTATTTGTACTAGCTTATAGAGCTAGTTCAACTCAAGTGTAAAATTATTTGTACAAGGTTATAGCGCTAGTTCAGCTCTAGTGTAAATTTTTTTGAACTAGCTTATATAGCTAGGTCAACTCTAGGGTAAAATTATTTGAACTAGCTTATAGAGCTAGTTCAACTCTAGTGTAAAATTATTTGAACTAGCTTATAGAGCTAGTTCAACTCTAGTGTAAAATTATTTGTACAAGCTTATAGAGCTACTTCAACTCTAGTGTAAAATTATTTGTACTAGGCTATAGAGCTAGTTCAACTCTAGTGTAAACTTATTTGAACTAGCTTATAGAGCTAGTTCAACTCTAGTGTAAAATTATTTGTACTAGGCTATAGAGCTAGTTCAACTCTAGTGTAAAATTATTTGAACTAGCTTACACAGCTAGTTCAACTCTAGTGTTAAATTTTTTGAACTACCTCATAGAGCTAGTTTGCCGGTGTACTAGAGTAGGGGTACCCTAGTATCCCGAACTTGTGCTGGCAGTCCAACACCAGGCAAGGCTTGCACTGGTGGCCGCCAAGGTCCTCCAGCGGCTCCATTGGAGCCATTCAAGATCAAAGTATTTAAGTCGAGGAGACAAGGCCCACAGCAGAGGAGCTTGCGGGAAGATAACTCAAGGCACCTAGGAGACAAGGCCCGGCAAGAGGAGCTTGCCGGGAAGGCGATGGCGACAAGCTTAGGACGCGACAAGGCGGCGACAGCGGCAAGGCGCTTGCCGTGGCAGGCTACCACCTCTGTAACTACCCTCCGGCCGTCCACCAACATGTCATACAGGACCTTTCTAGTGCTTGGCGTGGCAAGAGAAATTTGTGCGTCCAGCGGGGCCTTAGCAGCAGCGGCGTTGACATGCTTGCCATCATCATAAGCGATGGCGTCACTGCGGTCCCTTTCGCCTTTGTTTAGGTGACATATCACAGGCATTTAATGCCTTTGTCCCTGCCGTCGGGAGTTAGGTATGTTACCTTTGTCACAGTAGCTGTACCAACCACGAGTCCTTTTACGTTTTGCCCTTGTCTCGTTGCCACAGCCGGAGACCCTTGAGCATATAAAGGAGGCCCATGCATAGCGTAGGGAGGTTGGCTCATTCGGAAACGAGAGAACACATACGCTAGGTCTTGTAGCTCTCGGCAGCTCCCTAGCAAGAACACAATACAATCGGACAAGCGATAGTAGGAGTATTATCTCTCCGGAGAGCTCCGGCTGGGTAAAATTGCTCGTGTGCCGCCTCGATCTGCTCTTCGTGCGACCTCCGCCCCCACCAAACCGAAAGGGGCTTGGTCGCCGGTCCCATAGGTGTTAAGTGGGTCCGATCAGCTTCCCGACATCTTTGGCGCGCCCGGTAGGGGCCACCCGCCACTCAAGCGAAGCTTTGGCGAGAGCTCAAGCTGCTCCTAGATTACCCTCAACGGCCGATAAAGGTCGATGAATGGGGGCCACCATCGAGTCTCATCGGCTTTGCCAGCAGCGACACTCGCGACAACCGACTACACGCCGCTGCTGCGGCAAGACTACAAGACACGAGCGGTGGCATTTAAACCTGTGGGGGTGCAACCACCATGCACTCTCCACCGAAGGCCAAGATCGCCAACTCGTCGGATCCACCTCGGCGGCGACTCCACGCGTCATCGGACCCTGAGCTCGTCACGATCAGCGCCAAGTTCTTCACGAGCAGCAAGAAAAGGCCTTCGAACTTCGCATCGGCGCCAAAGAAGCGGCGGCAATCCAACCGCCAGCGCTGGGGCCCTGTTGACATGCATGCGCCGGAAGAACAGGCGACTTGCCGTCTGCGGTAGGCTGCCCTGCGTTCACTCGTGAGCTGCGGCAAGTCGATGGCCCGGCAAGAAGAATTTCAAGCGGCGTGCGGAGAAATGCGCGGCAAGGCGCATCCGTCGGAGTTCCTCAGCATCTACACCATTGCGGTGCAAGCTGCCGGGGGGTGAGACGACAAGATCTTGGTCAACTACTTCCCGCTGGTACTCAAGCCAATGTCAGATCTTGGCTCATGCACTTGTCGGACAACTCCATATCCTCTTGGGCGGATCTATGCCATCAGTTTGTTGGCACCTTCACAGGCGGCCACAAACCTCATGGCCAAGAGAGCGACCTTCAGCTGCTAGCCGAGAAGGAAGGAGAACCCCTGCGCAAGTACACTCAGAGATTCAGCCGTGTACAGCACAACATCCCAGATGTCCACCCTGCCGTGGTGATCGGTAGCGTTCCAACGAGCGTCGCGAAACCATGAGATGAGGAGAGATGGCGATGTGCAAGATCAGAAGATGTCGATGAGCTATATGCCTGGCCGACAAGTGTACGCGTCTTTGAGGAAGGAGGAGACTCCGGAGAGAATCTGAAGCAGCAGGATCGGCGGTGAGGAGGCCGCCCGGCAAAGAAAAGCCGGCGGAATAACGAGAAAAAAGAAAGGCAAAGAAGTGCTAGTTGTCGAGAGTCCGAAGCAGCGGAGGTGGCGCCAAGAAAGCCAAAGTTGGTAACTCCGGCAAGGAGGTTGCCGCGGGCACCAATTGCCGAAGCTCTGGCGATCGCCGACAAGCGGGGCGGCTCAATAAGCGATATTGCAAGATCCACCACACCAAGGGTCATGACCTCGAGCTGCAAGAAGGTCGAGCAGCTTGTCGAACAGCGAAGGCTGAGTCTGGCGCGCGACAAGGAGAAGGCTCGAGGAGGGAGCTGGAGGAGCCAACAAGAAATGTCGGCGAGGAGGGCGCCACGGCAAGGCCAAGCGGCGGCAGAGACAGACCTCCTCGCGGCGCGACAAGGATGAAGATGGCGGCGACGATGAAGACATGGATGATGATGAGACCGATGAGCAGGAGTTCCATAAAGCCACGAGAGGTCTTGTGCGTTGTGGCGGTGCTCTCTGCATACTTCACCGCCAACTCAAGCGATGGATGCGGGAAGTCAATGCGGCCAGAACCATCCGTCGAGTCACACAAGCCTCGAAATGGTCCAGCCGCCTATCATCTTTGATATTGAGGACCACCACGATCGCATAACTGCGGTCGGTGCTTGCCGATGTTGGTTTCACCAACTATCCGCAACCTCAAGGTAACTAAGATGCTAGTTAATGGCGGGGCGGCTTGAACCTGATCTCCTCGCGGTACTCAGGAAGCTTGAGATCCTGACGGCGAGCTCGAAGAGACGGCACATTCAAGGAATCAATCCGGGAAGGAGCAAGCCAAAGGAAAGATCACGTTCCTGGTGACATTTGGCAGCGAGTTAAACTTCAGGACTGAGAAGGTCACTTTTGACGTTGCTGATTTTCCATTGCCTTACAATGGGATACTTGGTCGTCCAGCACTCGCCAAGTTCATGGCAGCCTCTCACTATGCATACAAATTGCTCAAGATGCCAGGCCCGATAAGTGTCATTTCTGTCTCTGGTGACAAGAAGGATGCTCTTATCTGCGCCGACAAAATCTCCCGGGAAGCAGCAGCCGCAGCAGATCACAAGTCACTTGCGCATTGAAGCTCCGGGAGGAAGAAGAAGACCAGGTCCGGCAAGAGCTCTGATGCCCACTCCGGCAAGCTCACCTCTTTGGAGTGCTGCGCTACCGTCGAGGACGCACCATCGAGCTCCACCGGCAAGTACAAGAAGACGATGGCAGCTCCGCCAGAGACCAAGAAGGTGTCCGCCAAGGAGGACGACACTGGTGGTACCTTCACCATCAGTGCCACTCTCGACCCTAAATAGGAAGGCGCGCTCGTTACTTTCCAGCGGGCGACGTCGGCGTGTTTGCATGGCAACCGTCGACATCCCGGTGTTCCCGGAAAGTAATTGAGCACCACCTAGCTATCTGTCCTCATCGCGGCCCGTCAAGCGAAAGTCGGGAAGAAGCGGTGGGCGCCAAGAGCTCATCGCGAAGAGATCAAGAAATTGGAAGCAGCAGGCCTTGTCGGAGGAGTGCTCCATCCTCGTGGTTGGCCAATCCTGTAGTCGTGCGTAAAGGCAAGCGGAAAATGGAGATTTGTATCGACTTTACGATGTTAATAAAGCTTGTCCCAAAGACCCATTTCCTTGCGCGCGTCGATCAGATTGTTGACTCCACGGCGGATGTGATTGCTTTCATTTCTTGATGCATACTCGAGTACCATCAGATCTTCATGGCGAGAAGAGGATGAGGAAAACCGCATTCATCACCCCATGTGGCACATCTTTGTTTTATACGGATGCCTTCGGATTAAAGAATGCTGGTTCAACATTTGCGAGTAGTCCATGGCGCTTTTGAGCCACAAATGCGAAATGTGGAAGCCTACATGGATGACATAGTGGTCAAAAGCAAGGACAAGGCGACTCGATTCAAGATTTAGATGAAACCTTGTGAATCTGCGCAAGATCAACCTCAAGCTCAACCCGAGAAGTGCGTGTTTGGAGTCCCCTCCGGCAAGCTTCTCGGGTTCTTCATCTCGTGAGGAATTGAAGCCAATCCAGACAAGATCAAGGCCATTGAGCAGATTGAAGCACCAAAGCGCGTCAAGGATGTACGAAGACTTGCGGTTGCGTAGCTGCTCTCGGAGAGTTTATCTCTAGGTCTGCTTGGCATACTGCCATTTTCAAAATATTGAAAAGGCAGGTCAATGAAATGGACTCGGAAGCGGAGGCTGTGCTGCGAGACTTAAAGAGATACTGTCCTCCACTCAATACTTATCGCACCTAAGCCACAAGAGAAGTTGCTGCTATATCTAGCGGCAACCAATCAAGTGGTTAGTGCTGCGTTAGTAGCGGAGAGGGGCGGATGATGAGCCGGCAACCACGGCGAGAAGCATCCGGCGACAAGCAAGGAACTTCACCGGCAAGCTCTGGTCCCGACAAAGATGGATCTGCTTGCGGCGTATGAGAGGATCTGAGAAAAGGATGGTGCAGCGCCCGGTTTACTTTATCGGTTCCCTTGCGGGGGGCTAGGTCAAGTACTCGGTGTGCAGAAATTGCTTTTCGGCCTTCTCATGGCCTCGAAAGCTGCGCCATTACTTTCAAGCACATGAGATCCACGATCGTCACTCGCTTTCCGGTGAAGAGGATCTTGCAAAATCCGAAACAGCAGGCGGGATTGTCGAGTGGGCCTTTGGAGCATCAAGCTTTGGCCTCAAGTTTGAAAGCACTTCAACTATCAAAGTAGAGCATTGGCAGATTTCATAGCAGAATGGGCGCCAACCAGGATGAAGAAATTCGAAGCGAGCATCCCGTCAAGGAAGCAAGCAAAGAGTGGCTAATGTACTTTGATGGTGCCTTCGCTGCAAAGCGCCGGTCTTGGCGTAGTGCTACGTCGCACCACGGAGAACACCTCAAGTACAGTCGGATGCACTTTCCCAAGGGCAAGCAACAAACAATCTGCGAGTATGAAGGTTTGCTTTCGGTCTCGGGATCGCCGTGAGACCTTGGGATCAAGAAGCTCATTATCGGGGTGACTCGCGACTTGTCGTCGCCAAGTGAACAAGGATTATCGAGTCCGTTGATGGAAGCTTACATTGATGAAGTGAGAAAGCTAGAAGAGCACTTTGGCTGGCCTCGAGATGGAATATATTCCAAGAGCTTAGAAACGACATTGCCGATGGCTTTGTCGAAGTCGCCGCACTTAAATTACACAATGGAACCAGGGATCTTTGTGCTCAAGCTCACTCAACCGTCGTAATGCCATCAAGCTGGACAGAACAAGAAGAGAAGTTGATTTCTGGTGACTATTTTCGGCGAGCTCCCGAAGCCGCCGTCAAGAAGGTCCCGGATCAAAACCAATACTCATTGAGAGGCGATCTGCTCCGAAACAAGCCCAAGGGTTTGGTTCGTTGAAGCGAGCGTTCCCGACAAGTTTTGTTCGGCAAGCTTGCGAAGGCGTCAAGCTCGGCTGAGCGCGAGTTCTCGCCGTGAAGCGGATGTTCCGCAGCAGAGATATGCCTTTAGTCCTTGATGTCGAGCCACAAGCTCCGGCATGGGCACAGCAGATTATCCGTTTCCTTCATGCAGGAGAACTTCCGAAGAGCAAGAAGAAGTGGAAAGAGTAGCCGGCGGTCAAGTATGTACCGGTTTGTCGACAACACGCATGCGAGAAGAAGACTCAGCAGGGTGAAATTGAAGTGTATTCACGGGAAGCGGACGGAAGCTGTTGGCGAAGATACATGGAGGCATATGTGGTGACCACATTGGCGCAAAAACACTTGCGGCAAAGCTTTCCGGCAAGGTTTCTTTTGGCCAACAGCCCTCGAGATGCATCTGCACAAGTAACCAAGTGTGGCGTGCGATTCCATTCAGCAGATACACCAGCCAGCTCGGGCTCTCGGGCGATCCCTTTATCCTGGCCATTTTGGTCAGGGGCTCGACATCCTCGGCCCTTTTCCCGAGCTGTCGGGGCTTTGAGTACTTATGCGTTGCAATCGACAAGTTCACAAAGTGGCGAAGTGGAAGCGATGAGGAAGGTGACAGCCACGATCGTGATCAAGTTTTTGGTCGATTGTTTGCCGTTTGAATTCCTAACAGGATCATCACCGACAACGATACGCAATTCACGAGTCGCACCTTCATGCGATGCGTCCAAGATCTTGGCGCCAAGGTCTGCCGCTTCATTGCTCATCCAGAAGTAATGGTCAGCGGAGAGGCAGATGCTGAAGTGCTCTTGCGGGCTCAAGACGAGAACTTTCGACGGCTGCACAAGTCGGAAGAAACTGGATTGAGGAGCTGCGGTGGTTCTTTGGTCGATCGGGGCGACGCCGTCGAGCCCGGCGGACACCTTTGCTCTAGTCTATGGGCAGAGTAGTTCTCCCCAGGCAGCGTGATCTGGGTCACCTTGAGTGCTCGCTTATGATGAGCTCGAGCAAGAGCGATTGCGACAAGATGATGCATTGCTCCTTGAGGAGGACCGTCTTGAGCTCTTTGTTGAGCTGCTCGATATCGACAAGCTTTGCGCCGCTACCATAGCCATAAAGTTAGTGCGAAGTCTCGAGGAAAGCGACCTTGTTCTTGGTAGCGTTCAGTCCGCCAAGAATTCCAACAAGTTGGCCTTGAAGTGGGAAGGCCCTTATCGGGTGAGGGCGAGTCACTAGGCCGGCGCTGTCCGCCTTGAGACCGAAGATGGCATTCCGGTGAGCAACTCCTGGAACATCGAGCATCTTCATAAGTTTTACCCATAGGGCGCGGTTGCCGGAACCTGTTTTGGCAACCACCTTTTGTACAAGTCTTGCCGATGTTGCATGTAATCCTTTGTACAAAGCGGGGCGCAGATCCCGTGCATAAGTAAAGCTCACGTGCTCCGCACATCTTGTCAATTTCAAACTTTCATCATTTTATTGCATGTGTTATCTGACACTTTGTGCAGCACCTACACCCGGTAAGCAATAACGAGCCACGAGGCTCCATAACTTTATTTTCTCTTCTTTCTCTTTCTCAAAGAAAGGAAGGTTCCCTCGCCCACAAGTTAGCAGGGGAAGGAGAAGATAATGTTGTGGGCCTGGCGTCGCTTCGAAGAAGTTTCGCCTTACGGGAAGCAAGCAACAGAAAAGCTAAGTTGTCAAAATTTGAGCAACCAGCTTTTAAATTTTAAGTTATCTTCCTTGAGCGATGAGTACTTTGTATGGAAAACCTATGCGGAGGAACCAACTCGTGGCTAGCTGCGCCCTTACTTTGTTTGAGTCCGCTCAACAACTTAAGTGAGCTGCAACTAGTTGCGACAAGGTTGCTTGTCGGAGCGGCACCGCCTTGACAGCTGGCGACGTTCCTTTTCGGCGCTTCATGACAAGGTACTGCGCCGACAAGTTCCCTAAAAGCGTGGGGCAAAAACATACAAAGGAAGGACCAAGTAAAAAATAACATAGCAATTACTACCTAAAATAGAGTTATATTACAAGATAACTTATGCAGCTCTAATAGATTGTTTTCATAACATGACCAGCAGCGACAAGGAAAAGATAAAATGGGCGGCCTAATCTCGCGGTGCGCCATCAACCCTCTTGATCCCGCTCACCCTGTCCACAATGGGTGCGACAAGGGTCTTGGCGCCTCCACATCAGCATCCGCGGCAAGGACTTGAGGGCGTTGGTGAAGCTAAGGCTGGATTGCGGAAGGCCACCTTCATCAGCACCTTACGAAGAGCTCCCGCACAGATCTGGCGCGACTTCGTCGGCCAGCTGCTTTGGGATCTCTTCCGGAGGCGTTGGAGGGCCGTCCTCGCCCTTGAAGAACAAGCTGAGCTTGGGCTGGGTTGGAGGTGCTCGTCGGAGGAATACCGAGATCCACCATCCCGGCTCCATCGGCTCCACAGTCGATGGCGGCAACATTCCACGAGACCCTCGGTCCAATGCTCCACATTCTCTCTGAAGGTGCTTCTGGCGGCATTAGCACTAACATGGCGCCTTGTCGCCTTGATCTTCTCCAACAAGGCCACCTCCGCTCCTTGGCGCCGTCCAGCGTCTGCATCAAGGTGGTCGGCTTCACTCAAGATCGCGTTGGAATCCTTGGCGGCGCTTGGCTCCTTGCTCCTCTCGGCGAGAGCGGCCTGTAGCTTGCCAAGAGTGTAGGCGTCCTTCTCGCTTCGTGCTTGAGTGCAGCAAGCTCCTCGCCGCTCTTACGGAGATTGGCCTCGGCTGCGTCACTTCGTCTCCGGCTCCTTCTTGGCGGCCCGGCAGCTGCGGCGGCGTCCTTTGCTTCCTTGAGAGCCCGCCAAATGTCTGCTTTCGCGTAAGCTCCTCCTCATGGCTGTCAAGATTGATCTTCCGCTGCGCCAGCTCGCCTTCTGCGCTTGACGCTTCTCGGCGGCAAGCCGTTGTGCGCTCTTCAACCTCGGCCTTCTCGGGGCGAAGGCTTTGCGCGCCTCAGCGATTTTCTCCGCTCCTCGCCAAAAAGGCCGGAGAGCTTCTGATGGAGGCCGGAGCTCCTCCTGCACGCTTCTCAATGTCTGCTCCATTGCGACAAGCGCTTCGGGATTCCAGCGGCTTGTCGGCGCGGTAGAAGCGGCAAGCTTCGCAGCAGCTGCTCCTCCTCGGACTTCGCGCTGCTGCTGCTTGCCAGCACGTCGACCAGCGTCGGCCAGTGAGCGAGCAGCTCTTCGTCAAGGTTTCTCCTTGATCGGCGCCACAGGCTCGGCGCCTGGGAAGCTTGATGAAAACGCCATCGCCGACCTTGAGATAGGCGCCGGCTGAGGCTCTTGAACTGGCGCTGCGGCAGCAGCGGAGGATCGGCGATCGGTGTAGCGCTGGCGCTCCTGCGACCTCGGGGTCGTCGGTGCGATCGCCAGACCCTCGCCCGGCTTCTGGCGGCAGCCTTGGCGGCCTCTTATTTGGCGAGGTCATCGGCGCCGGCTTCTTCCTCGGCAGCAGCAGGCGTCGCCGGTGTTGCAGCGCGTTTCCTCTCCGGCGACCTCAATCTCCATCGGCTCTGCGGCGGATGGATCGGCGACCAGAAAATGAAGAAAAATCAAGCAGATATTCAAAGAAAATCGGAAGAAAAAAAGAACACAAGGAAATTTTTCAGCAAGAGGATTACTGCGATGGGATCTGCAGCCGTGGTTTCAACCACGGAGGTCATTGGCGCTATCCCTTGCTTGGAGAACGCCTGCTGAGGGCCTGCCCCTTGGAGGCCTCCCTTGCCGGAGAACGCTCCCTTGCCGGGGGATCCTCCCTTGGCGGTGTAGTTGAAGCAGATGGCATGTCAGGAGCGGCTTCAGGGCACTCCTAGTGGGGCTGCTCTGCTCCATGCACACCTGAAAGCAAGAAGTAAACCATATGCTTACGCTGGGGGCTGCGCTGGGGGCTGCTTTGTGGAAGAGTCGCCGGGTCCGGCAAGGAGGTCTCGGACGCGCCTCCTGCTGCTGCGGTGGGTTCGTCCTCGATGACAATCACCGGGGTCTTGTCCCTCTTCGATGTTCTCTGGGCCAGCGTCCTACAAAGGAATGGGTTCAGAATAAAGCAAATCAGATACAAGACAAAGCAACAAATTGAAGAATTACAAGTACAGCAAGGAATCTTACTCTTCTTCTTCCTCGGGCTAGGCGGAGAGATCAAGTCAGTTAGCCTCCGGTGCGGCGAATTTGGAAGAGTAGGTTCCCTTGGCCGCTTGGCGGGTGCAGGAGCTGTGGTCCCAGAAGGCCCCGCTCCGGTTGCCGCAGCAGCATGAATTGCTCCCACGCTTAGCAGTGCTTGCAGCGGTGGAAGCCGCGTCATGTGTGCCTTGACGGCTGATAGCCCGTCTGCCGCCCGCTACTTCCCGGCCTTGCGGAGCGCCTTCTTGGAGCTGGGGGGCTCTGCTTTCGCGGCAAGCTGTCGAAGGTGGGGAGGAGGCGCCCTCGGCGGCTCCTTCGGCTCAACCGGGCTCGGCATGCTCTTCCTCACGGCAAGCTCCTCTCGATCGACAAGGCTTGCCGCCTCTGCCTCTTCCTCCTCCACGGTGAATCAAACTACGCTGCGGCGGCAGCTCTGCCGCCTCTTCCGGCTGGTGGCGTCGCGCATCTCGTCATCGTGGTGTCGTGAGTGAGGCCCTTACGCTCATCGGAGGCGGATCGGCACTTCTTCAAGCTGTCGAAGAACACCGCGACGATGCCATCTGCGGGCTGTTGCCGAGTTGGAACAATTCCATGCGAGTCGCTGGCGGCATCATTGCACGGATGCGGTCGGCGAGAATTGTTGTACAATGGAACGACTCCCTCGGCAACCTGAACCATTCGGGATGATTAGGGTCGTGCTTGAACAGCTCCGGAGCATCATCCAACTCCAAGGCGGTGACATTGAAGTTGAGGCCGGCGCAGCCTCATGATATCCGCTGCATTACGGAACTCCCAAGTAGGTCTCCTCCTCTCTGCAAGGCGATCTGGCCGCCGAAGAAATCTCGCCAGCAGGCGCCTCTGATGGTCCGGCAAGCTGAGGCGCAGGATCCGGGTGACGGCAATCTTCAATCTAGCATCTTCCGCGCCAAGTTGCTCCAATCGTTGCAGCGCACTATTGGGGTTTGGCGGCGGTAAAGGCTGCGGGTTCTCCTCTACAATCCAACACCGGTCGCCTCCATTCTTCCCACTTCTGCGGAGCTCTCCTCGAGATAGGCTTCCTTCTTGCCGATCCTTGAGATCCAAGTGATTCCTCCGGCAAGAGGCTCTCCTCTCTCTACTCGAGGCATGAAGAAATGGCGGAAGAGGGCTACGTTTGGGTGGACTCCGACAAAGTTTTTCGCGAGATGTGCGAAAACTGCCATGGTCGAGACAGCATTGGGGTGAAGTCAAGGAGGCGGAACCCGTAGGTGTTCATGATGTCAGAAGAATTGAGAGAAAAGCGGATGAGCCCTTGATGAAAAAAGCGCGAAGAAGGATACCCGCTCGGGCAGTTCGAATCTGGCGGTGATAGTACCTTCGTCTTGCGAATGCGCTCGCGTCTCCGTCGACGGAAGAGGTAGTAGTACTCCCTCGGCTCCTTGGCGGCGGTGGGAGGAACATGGCCCGCTCCTTGTGCAGCGCCCTTGAGCAGCTGCGCCTCGGCCGACTTCCGCCCTTCCCTTGTCGGCTTTGAGCCATGGCGGAGGTGGTGGGGGAGATCGGCGGCGTTGGTGGCGGCGTTGATGGGCTGATGGCGATGAGGCGGGCGCTGCTCTCTTCGGCCTTGGGAAGAAAGGGGAGCAGCGGAGGTTTTCGAATTGGACGACAAGCGGCAAGGTGGGCGAACTGCCCTGCTTCCTCTGCTTATAAGAGGGAGGGGCGGACGTTCGCTTTTCTAATAAAGAAACCCACCACGATCTGTCCCATGATGCCGCATTCGACGGCGTGCGTTCGTGGGGGATGTGGTGGGTGCAGGTGAGTTATGGCGTGACCCGGGCCGCGTGCCCGTGCCTGTTTTGGGCTGGCCCAACAGCGCTTCGGCACCGTGTGTGGCCCAGCCAGGGGCTCCTGCCGGTGTACTAGAGTAGGGGTACCCTAGTATCCCGAACTTGTGCACGGGCGACGCGTCATGACCAGTGGAAAGGGTTGCTGGTTGCCAAGGTCCTCCGTGGCTCCATTGGAGCCATTCAAGAACAAAATATTTAAGTCAAGGAGACAAGTCCCGGCAAGAGGAGCTTGCGGGAAGATAACCAAGGCACCTAGGAGACAAGGCCCGCAAGAGGAGCTTGGGAAGGCGATGGCGACAAGCTTCCGGACGCGACAAGGCGACGACCATGGCAAAGCGCTTGCCACGGCGAGGGCTACCACCTCTGTAACTACGCTCGGCCGTCCACTGGCGTGTCACCACAGGACCTTGTCTATGTTGCCACCTGTGGAACCCTTGAGCATATAAAAGGAGGCCCATGCATAGCGTAGGGGAGGTTCGGCTCATTCGAAAGCAGGAGAAACGACATGCGCTAGGTCTTGTAGCTCTCAGCGCTCCCTAGCAAGAACATAATACAATCTGACAAGCAGCAGTAGGAGTATTATCTCTCCGGAGAGCTCCGAAGCTGGGTAAAATTGCTCGTGTGCTTCACCCCGATCTGCTCTTCGTGCGACCTCCGCCCCCCACCGAACCGAAAGGGGCTCGGTCCGCCGGTCCCATAGGTGTTCGTGGGTCCGATCAGCTTCCCCGACATAGTTCAACTCTAGTTCAAAATTATTTGAACAAGCTTATAGAGCTAGTTCAACTCTAGTGTAAAATTATTTGTACAAGCTTATAGAGATAGTTCAACTCTAGCGTAAAATTATTTGAACTATCTTATAGATCTAGTTCAACTCTAGTGTAAAATTATTTGTACTAGTCTATAGAGCTAGATCAAATCTAGCGTAAAATTATTTGAACTAGCTTATAGAGCTAGTTCAACTCTAGTGTAAAATTATTTATACTAGCTTATAGAGCTAGTTCAACTCTAGTGCAAAATTATTTGTACTAGGCTATAGAGCTAGTTCAACTCTAGTGTAAAATTATTTGAACGAGCTTCTAGAGCTAGTTTCAACTCTAGTGTAAAATTATTTGTACAAGCTTATAGAGCTAGTTCAACTCTAGTGTAAAATTAGTTGTACTAGCTTATAGAGCTAGTTCAACTCTAGTGTAAAATTATTTGTACAAGCTTATAGAGCTAGTTCAACTCTAGTGTAAAATTATTTGAACTAGCTTATAGAGCTAGTTCAACTCTAGTGTAAAATTATTTGTACTAGGCTATAGAGCTAGTTCAACTCTAGTGGAAAATTATTTGAACTAGCTTATAGAGCTAGTTCAACTCTAGTGTAAAGTTATTTGTACTAGTCTATAGAGCTAGTTCAACTCTAGTTTAAAATTATTTGAACTAGCTTATAGAGCTAGTTCAACTCTAGTGTAAAATTATTTGTACAATCATATAGAGCTAGTTCAACTCTAGTGTAAAATTATTTGTACTATGTTATAGAGCTAGTTCAACTATAGTGCAAAATTATTTGTACTAGGCTATAGAGCTAGTTCAACTCTAGTGTAAAATTATTTGAACTAGCTTATAGAGCTAGTTCAACTCTAGTGTAAAATTATTTGTACAAGCTTATACAGCTTGTTCAACTCTAGTATAAAATTATTTGAACTAGCTTATAGAGCTAGTTCAACTCTAGTGTAAAATTATTTGTACTAGGCTATAGAGCTAGTTCAACTCTAGTGTAAAATTATTTGAACTAGCTTATAGAGCTAGTTCAACTCTAGTGTAAAATTATTTGTACAAGCTTATAGAGCTAGTTCAACTCTAGTGTAAAATTATTTGAACTAGCTTATAGAGCTAGTTCAACTCTAGTGTAAAATTATTTGTACAAGCTTATAGAGCTAGTCCGACTCTAGTGTGAAATTATTTGTACAAGCTTAGCTTACAGAGGTAGTTCAACTCTAGTGTAAAATTATTTTTACTAGCTTATAAAGCTAGTTCAACTCTAGTGCAAAATTATTTGTACTATGCTATAGAGCTAGTTCAACTCTAGTGTAAAATTATTTAAACTAGCTTATAAAGCTAGTTCAACTCTAGTGTAAATTTTTTTGTACAAGCTTATAGAGCTAGTTCAACTCTAGTGTAAAATTATTCGTACTAGCTTATAGAGCTAGTTCAACTCTAGCGTAAAATTATTTGTACAAGCTTATAGAGCTAGTTTAACTCTCGTGTAAATTTTTTTGAACTAGCTTATATATCTAGTTCAACTCTAGTGTAAAATTATTTGAACTATCTTATCGAGCTAGTTCAACTCTAGTGTAAAATTATTTGTACAAGCTTATAGAGATAGTTCAACTCTAGCGTAAAATTATTTGAACTATCTTATAGATCTAGTTCAACTCTAGTGTAAAATTATTTGTACTAGTCTATAGAGCTAGTTCAACTCTAGTGTAAAATTATTTGAACTAGCTTATAGAGCTAGTTCAACTCTAGTGTAAAATTATTTGTACTAGCTTATAGAGCTAGTTCAACTCTAGTGCAAAATTATTTGTACTAGGCTATAGAGCTAGTTCAACTCTAGTGTAAAATTATTTGAACTAGCTTATAGAGCTAGTTCAACTCTAGTGTAAAATTATTTGTACAAGCTTATAGAGCTAGTTCAACTCTAGTGTAAAATTATTTGTACTAGCTTATAGAGCTAGTTCAACTCTAGTGTAAAATTATTTGTACAAGCTTATAGAGCTAGTTCAACTCTAGTGTAAAATTATTTGAACTAGCTTATAGAGCTAGTTCAACTCTAGTGTAAAATTATTTGTACTAGGCTATAGAGCTAGTTCAACTCTAGTGGAAAATTATTTGAACTAGCTTATAGAGCTAGTTCAACTCTAGTGTAAAGTTATTTGTACTAGTCTATAGAGCTAGTTCAACTCTAGTTTAAAAGTATTTGAACTAGCTTATAGAGCTAGTTCAACTCTAGTGTAAAATTATTTGTACAATCATATAGAGCTAGTTCAACTCTAGTGTAAAATTATTTGTACTAGCTTATAGAGCTAGTTCAACTATACTGCAAAATTATTTGTACTAGGCTATAGAGCTAGTTCAACTCTAGTGTAAAATTATTTGAACTAGCTTATAGAGCTAGTTCAACTCTAGTGTAAAATTATTTGTACAAGCTTATACAGCTTGTTCAACTCTAGTATAAAATTATTTGAACTAGCTTATAGAGCTAGTTCAACTCTAGTGTAAAATTATTTGTACTAGGCTATAGAGCTAGTTCAACTCTAGTGTAAAATTATTTGAACTAGCTTATAGAGCTAGTTCAACTCTAGTGTGAAATTATTTGTACAAGCTTATAGAGCTAGTTGAACTCTAGTGTAAAATTATTTGAACTAGCTTATAGAGCTAGTTCAACTCTAGTGTAAAATTAGTTGTACTAGCTTATAGAGCTAGTTCAACTCTAGTGTAAAATTATTTGTACAAGCTTAGCTTACAGAGGTAGTTCCACTCTAGTGTAAAATTATTTTTACTAGATTATAAAGCTAGTTCAACTCTAGTGCAAAATTATTTGTACTATGCTATAGAGCTAGTTCAACTCTAGTGTAAAATTATTTAAACTATCTTATAAAGCTAGTTCAACTCTAGTGTAAAAAATTTTGTACAAGCTTATAGAGCTAGTTCAACTCTAGTGTAAAATTATTCGTACTAGCTTATAGAGCTAGTTCAACTCTAGTGTAAATTTTTTTGAACTAGCTTATATTGCTAGCTCAACTCTAGGGTAAAATTATTTTAACTAGCTTATAGAGCTAGTTCAACTCTAGTGTAAAATTATTTGTACTAGCTTATAGAGCTAGTTCAACTATAGTGCAAAATTATTTGTACTATGCTATAGAGCTACTTCAACTCTAGTGTAAAATTATTTAAACTAGCTTATAAATTTAGTTCGACTCTATTGTAAATTTTTTTGTACAAGCTTATAGAGCTAGTTCAACTCTAGTGTAAAAGTATTCGTACTAGCTTATAGAGCTAGTTCAACTGTAGCGTAAAATTATTTGTACAAGCTTATAGAGCTAGTTCAACTCTCGTGTAAATTTTTTTGAACTAGCTTATATATCTAGTTCAACTCTAGTGTAAAATTATTTGAACTAGCTTATAGAGCTAGTTCAACTCTAGTGTAAAATTATTTGAACTAGCTTATAGAGCTAGTTCAACTCTATTGTAAAATTATTTGAACTAGCTTATAGAGCTAGTTCAACTCTAGTGTAAAATTATTTATATAAGCTTATAGAGCTAGTTCAACTCTAGTGTAAAATTATTTGTACTAGG
Source organism: Aegilops longissima (assembly GCA_021605205.1). Lineage (NCBI taxonomy): Eukaryota > Viridiplantae > Streptophyta > Magnoliopsida > Poales > Poaceae > Aegilops > Aegilops longissima. Next base: position 20,750 of record JAHIAM010005420.1, read on the forward strand.
CTATAGAGATAGTTCAACTCTAGTGGAAAATTATTTGAACTAGCTTATAGAGCTAGTTCAACTCTAGTGTAAAATTATTTGTACTAGGCTATAGAGCTAGTTCAACTCTAGTGTAAAATTATTCGAACTAGCTTATAGAGCTAGTTCAACTCTAGTGTAAAATTATTTGTACTAGGCTATAGAGCTAGTTCAACTCTAGTGTAAAATTATTTGTACTAGGCTATAGAGCTAGTTCAACTCTAGTGGAAAATTATTTGAACTAGCTTATAGAGCTAGTTCAACTCTAGTGCAAAATTATTTGTACTAGGCTATAGAGCTAGTTCAACTCTAGTGTAAAATTATTTGAACTAGCTTATAGAGCTAGTTAAACTATAGTGTAAAATTATTTGTACAAGCTTATAGAGCTAGTTCAACTCTAGTGTAAAATTAGTTGTACTAGCTTATAGAGCTAGTTCAACTCTAGTGTAAAATTATTTGTACAAGCTTATAGAGCTAGTTCAACTCTAGTGTAAAATTATTTGAATTAGCTTATAGAGCTAGTTCAACTCTAGTGTAAAATTATTTGTACTAGGCTATAGAGCTAGTTCAACTCTAGTGGAAAGTTATTTGAACTAGCTTATAGAGCTAGTTCAACTCTAGTGTAAAATTATTTGTACTAGGCTATAGAGCTAGTTCAACTCTAGTTTAAAATTATTTGAACTAGCTTATAGAGCTAGTTCAACTCTAGTGTAAAATTATTTGTACAATCATATAGAGCTAGTTCAACTCTAGTGTAAAATTATTTGTACTACTTATAAGCTAGTTCAACTCTAGTGTAAAATTATTTGTACTAGGCTATAGAGCTAGTTCAACTCTAGTGTAAAATTATTTGAACTAGCTTATAGAGCTAGTTCAACTCTAGTGTGAAATTATTTGTACAAGCTTATAGAGCTAGTTGAACTCTAGTGTAAAATTATTTGAACTAGCTTATAGAGCTAGTTCAACTCTAGTGTAAAATTATTTGTACAAGGCTATAGAGCTAGTTCAACTCTAGTGTAAAATTATTTGAACTAGCTTATAGAGCTAGTTCAACTCTAGTGTAAAATTATTTGTACAAGCTTATAGAGCTAGTCCGACTCTAGTGTGAAATTATTTGTACAAGCTTAGCTTACAGAGGTAGTTAAACTCTAGTGTAAAATTATTTTTACTAGCTTATAAAGCTAGTTCAACTCTAGTGCAAAATTATTTGTACTATGCTATAGAGCTAGTTCAACTGTAGTGTAAAATTATTTAAACTAGCTTATAAAGCTAGTTCAACTCTAGTGTAAATTTTCTTGTACAAGCTTATAGAGCTAGTTCAACTCTAGCGTAAATATTTTTGTACAAGCTTATAGAGCTAGTTCAACTCTCGTGTAAATTTTTTTGAACTAGCTTATATATCTAGTTCAACCCTAGTGTAAAATTATTTGAACTATCTTATCGAGCTAGTTCAACTCTAGTGTAAAATTATTTGAACTAGCTTATAGAGCTAGTTCAACTCTATTGTAAAATTATTTGTACAATCATATAGAGCTAGTTCAACTCTAGTGTAAAATTATTTGTACTACTTATAGAGCTAGTTCAACTATAGTGCAAAATTATTTGTACTAGGCTATAGAGCTAGTTCAACTCTAGTGTAAAATTATTTGAACTAGCTTATAGAGCTAGTTCAACTCTAGTGTAAAATTATTTGTACAAGCTTATAGAGCTAGTTCAACTCTAGTGTAAAATTATTTGAACTAGCTTATAGAGCTAGTTCAACTCTAGTGTAAAATTATTTGTACTAGGCTATAGAGCTAGTTCAACTCTAGTGTAAAATTATTTGAACTAGCTTATAGAGCTAGTTCAACTCTAGTGTAAAATTATTTGTACAAGCTTATAGAGCTAGTTCAACTCTAGTGTAAAATTATTTGAACTAGCTTATAGAGCTAGTTCAACTCTAGTGTAAAATTATTTGTACTAGGCTATAGAGCTAGTTCAACTCTAGTGTAAAATTATTTGAACTAGCTTATAGAGCTAGTTCAACTCTAGTGTAAAATTATTTGTACAAGCATATAGAGCTAGTTCAACTCTAGTGTAAAATTATTTGTACTACTTATAGAGCTAGTTCAACTCTAGTGTAAAATTATTTGTACTAGGCTATAGAGCTAGTTCAACTCTAGTGTAAAATTATTTGAACTAGCTTATAGAGCTAGTTCAACTCTAGTGTAAAATTATTTGTACAAGCTTATAGAGCTAGTTCAACTCTAGTGTAAAATTATTTGAACTAGCTTATAGAGCTAGTTCAACTCTAGTGTAAAATTATTTGTACTAGGCTATAGAGCTAGTTCAACTCTAGTGTAAAATTATTTGAACTAGCTTATAGAGCTAGTTCAACTCTAGTGTAAAATTATTTGTACAAGCTTATAGAGCTAGTTCAACTCTAGTGTAAAATTATTTGAACTAGCTTATAGAGCTAGTTCAACTCTAGTGTAAAATTATTTGTACAAGCTTATAGAGCTAGTCCGACTCTAGTGTGAAATTATTTGTACAAGCTTAGCTTACAGAGGTAGTTAAACTCTAGTGTAAAATTATTTTTACTAGCTTATAAAGCTAGTTCAACTCTAGTGCAAAATTATTTGTACTATGCTATAGAGCTAGTTCAACTGTAGTGTAAAATTATTTAAACTAGCTTATAAAGCTAGTTCAACTCTAGTGTAAATTTTCTTGTACAAGCTTATAGAGCTAGTTCAACTCTAGCGTAAATTTATTTGTACAAGCTTATAGAGCTAGTTCAACTCTCGTGTAAAATTTTTTGAACTAGCTTATATATCTAGTTCAACCCTAGTGTAAAATTATTTGAACTATCTTATCGAGCTAGTTCAACTCTAGTGTAAAATTATTTGAACTAGCTTATAGAGCTAGTTCAACTCTATTGTAAAATTACTTGAACTAGCTTATAGAGCTAGTTCAACTCTAGTGTAAAATTATTTGTATAAGCTTATAGAGCTAGTTCAACTCTAGTGTAAAATTATTTGTACTAGGCTATAGAGATAGTTCAACTCTAGTGGAAAATTAATTGAACTAGCTTATAGAGCTAGTTAACCTCTAGTGTAAAATTATTTGTACTAGGCTATAGAGCTAGTTCAACTCTAGTGTAAAATTATTCGAACTAGCTTATAGAGCTAGTTCAACTCTAGTGTAAAATTATTTGTACTAGGCTATAGAGCTAGTTCAACTCTAGTGGAAAATTATTTGAACTAGCTTATAGAGCTAGTTCAACTCTAGTGCAAAATTATTTGTACTAGGCTATAGAGCTAGTTCAACTCTAGTGTAAAATTATTTGAACTAGCTTATAGAGCTAGTTCAACTCTAGTGTAAAATTATTTGTACAAGCTTATAGAGCTAGTTCAACTCTAGTGTAAAATTATTTGTACTAGCTTATAGAGCTAGTTCAACTCTAGTGTAAAATTATTTGTACAAGCTTATAGAGCTAGTTCAACTCTAGTGTAATTTTTTTGAACTAGCTTATATTGCTAGCTCAACTCTAGGGTAAAATTATTTTAACTAGCTTATAGAGCTAGTTCAACTCTAGTGTAAAATTATTTGAACTAGCTTATAGAGCTAGTTCAACTCTAGTGTAAAATTATTTGTACAAGCTTATAGAGCTAGTTCAACTCTAGCGTAAAATTATTTGAACTAGCTTATAGATCTAGTTCAACTCTAGTGTAAAATTATTTGTACTAGTCTATAGAGCTAGTTCAACTCTAGTGTAAAATTATTTGTACTAGCTTATAGAGCTAGTTCAACTCTAGTGTAAAATTATTTGTACTAGGCTATAGAGCTAGTTCAACTCTAGTGTAAAATTATTTGAACTAGCTTATAGAGCTAGTTCAACTCTAGTGTAAAATTATTTGTACTAGCTTATAGAGCTAGTTCAACTCTAGTGTAAAATTATTTGAACTAGCTTATAGAGCTAGTTCAACTCTAGTGTAAAATTATTTGTACAAGCTTATAGAGCTAGTCCGACTCTAGTGTGAAATTATTTGTACAAGCTTAGCTTACAGAGGTAGTTAAACTCTAGTGTAAAATTATTTTTACTTGCTTATAAAGCTAGTTCAACTCTAGTGCAAAATTATTTGTACTATGCTATAGAGCTAGTTCAACTGTAGTGTAAAATTATTTAAACTAGCTTATAAAGCTAGTTCAACTCTAGTGTAAATTTTTTTGTACAAGCTTATAGAGCTAGTTCAACTCTAGCGTAAATTTATTTGTACAAGCTTATAGAGCTAGTTCAACTCTCGTGTAAATTTTTTTGAACTAGCTTATATATCTAGTTCAACCCTAGTGTAAAATTATTTGAACTATCTTATCGAGCTAGTTCAACTCTAGTGTAAAATTATTTGAACTAGCTTATAGAGCTAGTTCAACTCTATTGTAAAATTACTTGAACTAGCTTATAGAGCTAGTTCAACTCTAATGTAAAATTATTTGTATAAGCTTATAGAGCTAGTTCAACTCTAGTGTAAAATTATTTGTACTAGGCTATAGAGATAGTTCAACTCTAGTGGAAAATTAATTGAACTAGCTTATAGAGCTAGTTAACCTCTAGTGTAAAATTATTTGTACTAGGCTATAGAGCTAGTTCAACTCTAGTGTAAAATTATTCGAACTAGCTTATAGAGCTAGTTCAACTCTAGTGTAAAATTATTTGTACTAGCTTATAGAGCTAGTTCAACTCTAGTGTAAAATTATTTGAACTAGCTTATAGAGCTAGTTCAACTCTAGTGTAAAATTATTTGTACAAGCTTATAGAGCTAGTCCGACTCTAGTGTGAAATTATTTGTACAAGCTTAGCTTACAGAGGTAGTTAAACTCTAGTGTAAAATTATTTTTACTTGCTTATAAAGCTAGTTCAACTCT
>JAHIAM010005421.1:0-43270 GCA_021605205.1 Aegilops longissima
AGGAAAATTTTGAAATTACTACGCTTCCCAACAGGGTGAACAACTGCTTCTTCTTGGTCGGCGCAGCCCCCTTGGGCTTGGGGGCTTCCACATCGGCGGGCTGTGCTGCGGCTGCCGTCCTGAGGGTGAGCCTGAGCGCTCGCAGCGCACCTTCGGTCTCCCCGGGCACGGTGAGGACGCCACTGCTCCCGGCATCTTCATGAGGTTGTACCCCGGGTGGGTTGCGGCCATGAATTTGGCCAATGCCGGATAGCCGAGGATGGCGTTGTAGGGGAGGCCGATGGGGGCGATGTCGAAGTCGACCAATTCCGTGCGGAAGTTGTCGTAGGTGCCGAAGGTCACCGGAAGCCGGATTTGCCCCAAGGAGCTGGATGACCCTCCTCCTATGCCCGAAAAAGGCCGGCTGGGCAGCAGCCGCTCCCTGGGTATGCAGAGGAGGTTGAAGGCCTCGACCGAGAGTACATTGAGGCCGGCGCCGCCGTCGATGAGGGTCCTGGTGACGGCGACCTGGCAGATGGTAGGTGTGCAGAGCAGCGGGAGCGCACCCGAGCCGGCCGAGTTGGCGGGGTGGTCTTGAGAGTCGAAGGTCAGCCCGGCCGACGACTCCGTCCGGCTTGAGGGAGCCTATGTATTGACACGGCGGCTGGAGGGCGGCGCCTGCGAGCCGCCGAGGAGGGCCGCGACGAGTGGAGAAGCCGGCGCGAGGGGGCGGGCGACCAGGGAGCCGCGCGGCCTCCCCCATGAAGTTGCCGGGAGCGCAGGAGCGGTGCAGCTGCCCGTCCCCGCCGGGCCGATGGCGGTGTTGACGGCGGCGACGGGAACGGCGAGGGCGCCGCTGATGGGAGCGGCCCGGCGACGTGGGAGGTGAGAGCGGCTCGACTTTCGGTGCGGGCCGACGAGCGTCGGACATGGTTGCAAATGGCCGGGAAGAACGAGGCGATGAAAGGTAGATTCCGGCGCACCCTACCGTGCGCCAAATGTCGGATCACGGGTTCCGCAGACCCTTAAGGTTCGAAACTGGGGTCGCGGAGATCCAACCTCCACCGTCTCGCACCTCGCCAATCGCAGGGACCTAAACTACTAACAAGAACAACACAAGAGACGCAAGATTTATACTAGTTCGGGCCACCGCTGTGGTGTAATACCCAACTCTAGTTTGTGGTGTGTGGATTGCCTCGGGGCTGATGAAGAATAAGATAGGAAGAACAGCCTCGCGAGGGTCTCGTTTTGGTGGGTGTGATGAACTGCTAGTAGTATCCGCTGTTCTAGCCTAAGGAGCGGGTTTTCTCTCTCTCTGGATTCGAATGCTCGATCCGATCGCCCTTCGTCCTTCTCTCCTCCCCTCGTCGAGTGTGGCTATCCCTATTTATAGGCGAAGGCCGTGGGCCTCTTCCCAAATATTGAGCGGAAGGGCGCCAACAATTGGCCATTTTGAAGGGGAACAGCGGGTACACTTATCCCGACTAAAGTTGGTCCTCGCCGCCAAAGGCTCGTGATGACGCCTGCTCGGGCTCCACGATGATCTGCATTCCAGCCGCTGGGGCTGGTCTTGGTCTTGTTGCATCAAACAGATGCCTTTGCTTGATGCTCTTGCTGCGCTTGCCCCTTTGCACCAAAGAGGAAAGGAGGACGCAGATGGATGGCGCCTCGACGGGCGCCCTTGGTCGCTCATGGCTTACGCCACGGGCACCTCGCGAGGTACCCGCCTTGAGTTCTCCGCCTCCTCATGAGCCAGCTGACGAGGCTGCGCCGAGGAAGCTCATGGTCATCCGCCTCATGAGGCTTGCCCCTCGCGAGGGTCTTGAGCTTGTGTTGATGAAGATGGGCCGTCTGGGCCTCCTTTGAGCCATGCCGTAGGGCGCAGCGAGCAAGTCTGGGACCCGGTTCCTAAGCGCCGATAGTCTTGAGCCATAGTGACAAGCAAGCAATCCAACACACGAGCAAACAAGAAGCGAGCGAAAAAGAGGCAAACGGAAAAGAGAGGGCGAATAAAACGGCAAGGGTTAAGTGGGGGAGAGGAAAATGAGAGGCAAATGACAAATAATGTAATGCAAGGGATAAGGGTTTGTGATGGGTACTTGGTATGTTGACTTTTGCGTAGACTCCCCGACAACGGCGCCAGAAATCCTTCTTGGTACCTCTTGAGCACTGCGTTGGTTTTTCCCTTGAAGAGGAAAGGGTGATGTAGTAAAGTAGCGTAAGTATTTCCCTCATTTTTTGAGAACCAAAGTATGAATCCAGTAGGAGGCTACGCTCGAGTCCCACACACCTACACAAAACAAATAAAAATCTCGCAACCAACGCGATAAAGGGGTTGTCAATCCCTTCACGGTCACTTACGAGAGTGAGATCTGATAGATATGATAAGATAATATTTTTGGTATTTTTATGATAAAGACTAAAAGTAAAGAAAGCAAAATAAATAAAGATAGAAATAGCTTGTTGACGGGAGATTAATATGATGGAAAATAGACCCAGGGGTCATAGGTTTCACTAGTGGCTTCTCTCAAGAGCATAAGTATTACGGTGGGTGAACAAATTATTGTCGAGCAATTGATAGAATTGAGCATAGTTATGAGAATATCTAGGTATGATCATGTATATAGGCATCACGTCCGCGATAAGTAGACCGACTCCTGCCTGCATCTACTACTATTACTCCACACATCAACCGCTATCCAGCATGCATCTAGAGTATTAAGTTCATAAGAACAGAGTAACGCTTTAAGCAAGATGACACGATGTAGAGGGATAAACTCATGCAATATGATATAAACCCCATCTTGTTATCCTCGATGGCAACAATACAATATGTGCCTTGCTGCCCCCATCACATCGGAACGGACACGCAAGATTGAACCCAAAGCTCAAGACTTCTCCCATTGCAAGAAAGATCAATCTAGTAGGCCAAACCAAACTGATAATTCAAGAGATTTGCAAAGATAACCAATCATACATAAAAGAATTCATAGAAGATTCAAATATTGTTCATAGATAAACTTGATCATAAACCCACAATTCATCGGTCCCGACAAACACACCGCAAAAAGAAGTTCAATTAATCATATTACTTAAGAACTCCCACTTAGATAGACATCCTCGAGTCATCTAAATGATCACGTGATCCATATCAACTAAACCATGTCCGATCATCACGTGAGATGGAGTAGTTTTCAATGGTGAACATCTCTATGTTGATCATATCTACTATATGATTCACGTTCGACCTTCGGTCCCAAAGTGTTCGAGGCCATATCTCGCATATGCTAGGCTCGTCAAGTTTAACCCGAGTATTCTGCACGACGCAAAACTGGCTTGCACCCATTGTATGTGAACGAGAGCTTATCACACCCGATCATCACGTGGTGTCTCGGCACGACGAACTGTAGCAACGGTGCAACCAAAATATGTGAGGGATCATCTTATAAAGCTACCGTCGTACTAAGCAAAATAAGATGCATAAAAGATAAACATCACATGCAACCAAAATATGTGACATGATATGGCCATCATCATCTTGTGCCTTTGATCTCCATCTCCAAAGCACCATCATGATCTCCAGCACACCGGCTTGACACCTTGATCTCCATCGTAGCATCGTTGTCGCCTCGGCAACTATTGCTTCTACGACTATCGCTACCGCTTAGTGATAAAGTAAAGCAATTACATGTCGATTGCATTTCATACAATGAAGCGACAACCATAAGGCTCCTGCCAGTTGCCGATAACTTTTACAAAACATGATCATCTCATACAATAATTTATATCTCATCACCTCTTGACCATATCACATCACAACATGCCCTGCAAAAACAAGTTAGACGTCCTCTACTTTGTTGTTGCAAGTTTTACGTGGCTGCTACGGGCTTCTAGCAAGAACCGTTTACCTAGGCTTCAAAACCACAGCGATTTTTCGTTATGTGCTATTTTAACCTTCATCAAGGACCGATACGCTCCAACGTATCTATAATTTTGATTGCTCCATGCTCCACCGACGCATTCTTCCTCCTATATATACCCACGCACTTCAAACGATCGACACGGAGCCAAAATCCTAATTCCACCGCCGCAACCTTTCTGTACCCACGAGATCCCATCTTGGGGCCTGTTCCGAGTCCACGGAAGGGGAATCCACCATGGAGGGCTTCTACATCATCACCATAGCCCTCCGATGAAGTGTGAGTAGTTTACCTCAGACCTTCGGGTCCATAGTTAGTAGCTAGATGGCTTCTTTCTCTTTTGGATCTCAATACAATGTTCTCCTCTCTCTCGTGGAGATCTATTCGATGTAATCTTATTTTTGCGGTGTGTTTGTTGAGACCGATGAATTGTGGGTTTATGATCAAGATTATCTATGAACAATATTTGAATCTTCTCTGAATTCTTTTATGTATGATTGGTTATCTTTGCAAGTCTCTTCAATTATCAGTTTGGTTTGGCCTACTAGATTGGTTTTTCTTGCAATGGGAGAAGTGCTTAGCTTTGGGTTCAATCTTGCGGTGTCCTTTCCCAAAGGATGAGGGGCAGCAAGGCACGATTGTATTGTTGCCATCGAGGATAACAAGATGGGTTTTTATCATATTGCATGAATTTATCCTCTACATCATGTCATCTTGCTTAATGCTACTCTGTTTTCTTGAACTTAATACTCTAGATGCATGCTGGATAGCGGTCGATGAGTGGAGTAATAGTAGCAGATGCAGGCAGGAGTCGGTCTACTTGTCTCGGACGTGATGCCTACATACATGATCATACCTAGATATTCTCATAACTATGCTCAATTCTGTCAATTGCTCAACAGTAATTTGTTCACCCACCGTAGAATACTTATGCTCTTGAGAGAAGCCACTAGTGAAATCTATGGCCCCCGGGTCTATTAATCTTCATCACTTTATTATTGCTTCGCTATTTACTTTACCTTTTATTTTACTTTGCATCTTTATACCAAAAATATTATCTATCATCTCTATCAGATCTCACTCTCGTAAGTGACCATGAAGGGATTGACAACCCCTATTCGCGTTGGTTGCGAGGAGTTATTTGCTTTGTGTAGGTACGAGGGACTCGCACGTAGCCTCCTACTAGATTGATACCTCGGTTCTCAAAAACGGAGGGAAATACTTACGCTACTTTGCTGCATCATCCTTTCCTCTTTGGGGAAATCCAACGCAGTGCTCAAGAGGTAGCAAGAAGAATTTCTGGCGCCGTTGCCGGGGAGTCTACGCAAAAGTCAACATACCAAGTACCCATCACAATCCCCTATCTCTCGCATTACATTATTTTCCATTTGCCTCTCGTTTTCCTCTCCCCCACTTCACCCTTGCCATTTTATTCGCCCTTCTTTTCCGTTTTCCTTTTTCTCGCTTGCTTTTTGTTTGCTCGTGTGTTGGATTGCTTGTTTGTCACGATGGCTCAAGATAATACCAAATTACGTGACTTTACCAATACCAACAATAATGATTTCCTTAGCACTCCGATTGCTCCTCTTACCAACACTAAATCTTGTGAAATCAATACTGCTTTGTTGAATCTTGTTATGAAAGATCAATTCGCCTGACCTTCCTAGTGAAGATGCCGCTACTCATCAAAATAGCTTCGTGGATTTGTGTGATATGCAAAATAAGAAAGATGTTGATAATGATATTGTTAAATTGAAGCTATTTCCTTTTTCGCTTAGAGATCGTGCTAAATCTTGGTTTTGTCTTTGCCTAAAAATAGTATTGATTCTTGGAACAAGTGCAAAGATGCTTTTATCTCTAAGTATTTTCCTCCGCTAAGATCATCTCTCTTAGAAACGATATTATGAATTCTAAGCAACTTGATCATGAACATGTTGCACAAGCTTGGGAGAGAATGAAATTAATGATACGTAATTGCCCTACTCATGGTTTGAACTTGTGGATGATTATACAAAATAATTATGCCGGATTGAATTTTGCTTCTAGAAATCTTTTGGATTCGTCCGCGGGAGGCACTTTTATGGAAATCACTTTAGGAGATGCTACTAAACTCCTAGATAATATTATGGTTAATTATTCTCAATGGCACACTGAAAGATCTACTAATAAAAAAGTGCATACGATAGAAGAAATTAATGTTTTGAGTGGAAAGATGGATGAACTTATGAAATTATTTGCTACTAAGAGTGTTTCTTCTGACCCTATTGATATGCCTTTGTCTACTTTGATTGAGAATAATAATGAATCTATGGATGTGAATTTTGTTGGCAGAAATAATTTTGGTAACAACGATAGAGGAACTTTAATCCTAGGCCTTATCCTAGTAATCCTTCTAATAATTATGGAAATTCCTACAACAACTCTTATGGAAATTTTAATAAGATGCCCTCTGAATTTGAGACTAATGTTAAAGAGTTTATGAATTCACAAAAGAATTTTAATGCTTTGCTTGAAGAGAAATTACTTAAAGTTGATGAATTGGCTAGGAAGGTTGATAGAATTTCTCTTGATGTTGATTCTTTAAAGCTTAGATCTATTCCTCCTAAGCATGATATCAATGAGTCTCTCAAAGCCATGAGAATTTCCATTGATGAGTGCAAGGAAAGAACCGCTAGGATGCGTGCTACGAAAGATGCCTTAATTAAAGCGTGTTCTTCCAATTTCTATGAAAATAAAGATGAAGATATAAAAGTTATTGATGTGTCCCCTATGAAATCTTTGTTTTGCAATATGAATCTTGATAATGATGAGACTAAATATGATCCACCTTTACCTAGAAGGCGTTCCAAAAATTCAGAGTTTTTAGATCTTGATGCTAAAATTCATAAAAGTGGGATTGAAGAAATCAAAACCCTAGATGTTGCTAAACCCACTATTTTGGATTTCAAGGAATTTAATTATGAAAGTTGATCTTTAATTGATTGTATTTCCTTGTTGCAATCCGTGCTAAATTCTCCTCACGCTTATAGTCAAAATAAAGCGTTTACTAAACATATCGTTGATGCCTTGATGCAATCTTATGAAGAAAAGCTTGAGTTGGAAGTTTCTATCCCTAGAAAACTTTATGATGAGTGGGAACCAACTATTAAAATTAAGATTAAGGATCATGAATTTTATGCTTTATGTGATTTGGGTGCTAGTGTTTCCACTATTCCCAAAACTTTGTGCGATTTGCTAGATTTTCGTGATTTTGATGATTGCTCTCTAAACTTGCACCTTGCGGATTCAACTATTAAGAAACCTATGGGAAGAATTAATGATGTTCTTATTGTTGCAAATAGGAATTATGTGCCCGTAGATTTTATCGTTCTTGATATAGATTGCAATCCTTCTTGTCCTATTATTCTTGGTAGACCTTTCCTTAGAACGATTGGTGCAATTATTGATATGAAGGAAGGGAATATTAGATTCCAATTTCCGTTAAATAAAGGCATGTAACACTTTCCTAGGAAGAAAATAAAATTACCATATGAATCTATCATGAGAGCCACTTATGGATTGCCTACCAAAGATGGCAATACCTAGATCTATCCTTGCTTTTATGCCTAGCTAGGGGCGTTAAACGATAGCGCTTGTTGGGAGGAAACCCAATTTTATTTTTAGTTTTTTTGATTTTGCTTCTGTTTAGGAATAAATCTTTGATATAGCCTCTGGTTAGATGTGTTTTTATGTTTTAATTAGTGTTTGTGCCAAGTTAAACCTATAGGATCTTCTTGGATGATAGTTATTTGATCTTGCTGTAATTTCCAGAAACTTTCTGTTCACGAAAACAATTGTTAAAAATCACCAGAATGTGATAAAATAGTGATTCCAATTTCTGCTGATCAATAAAAAATTTTCCTAGGTCTTCCTAGTTTGGATGAATTTTTGGAGTTCCATAAGTTTGTGTTAGTTACATATTACTACAGACTGTTCTGTTTTTGACAGATTCTGTTTTTCGTGTGTTGTTTGCTTATTTTGATGAATATATGGCTAGTAAAATAGTTTATAAACCATAGAGAAGTTGGAATACAGTAGGTTTAACACCAATATAAATAAATAATGAGTTCATTACAGTACCTTTAAGTGGTCTTTTGTTTTCTTTCGCTAACGGAGCTCACGAGATTTCTGTTAAGTTTTGTGCTGTGAAGTTTTCAAGTTTTGGGTGAAATCTTTTGATGGATTATGGAACAAGGATTGGCAAGAGCCTAAGATTGGGGATTCCCATGGAACCCCCAAGATAATCTAAGGACACCAAAAAGTTAAAGCTTGGGCATGCCCCGGAAGGCATCCCCTCTTTCGTCTACTTCCATCGGTAACTTTACTTGGAGCTATATTTTTATACACCACATGATATGTGTTTTGCTTGGAGCGTCTTGTATGATTTGAGTATTTGCTTTTTAGTTTACCACAATCATACTTGCTGTGCACACCTTTTGAGAGAGCCATACATGAATTGGAATTTGATAGAATACTCTATGTGCTTCACTTATATCTTTTGAGCTATATAGTTTTGCTTTAGTGCTTCACTTATATCTTTTAGAGCACGGTGGTGGATTTGTTTTATAGAAACTATTGATCTCTCATGCTTCACTTAGATTATTTTGAGAGTCTTAAATAGCATGGTAATTTGCTTAATAATCTTAATATGCTTGGTATTCATGATTTGTAAAACTTTCTTTTGAGTGCGTTGAATACTAAGAAAAGTTTGATGCTTGATAATTGTTTTGAGATATGAAGATGGTGATATTAGAATCATGCTAGTTGAGTAGTTGTGAATTTGAGAAATACTTGTGTTAAAGTTTGTGATTCCGTAGCATGCACTTATGGTGAACCGTTATGTGATGAAGTCGGAGCATGATTTATTTATTGATTGTCTTCCTTATGAGTGGCGGTCGGGGACGAGAGATGGTTTTTCCTACCAATCTATCCCCTAGGAGCATGCGTAATACTTTGCTTTGATAACTTGTAGATTTTTGCAATAATTATATGAGTTCTTCATGACTAATGTTGAGTCCATGGATTATATGACTTTTCTTCCTTCCACCATTGCTAGCCTCTCTAATACCGCGCACTTTTCACGATATCATACACCCACCATATACCTTCCTCAAAACAGCCACCATACCTACCTATCATGGCATTTCCATAGCCATTCCGAGATATATTGCCATGCAACTTTCCACCGTTCCGCTTATTATGACACGCTCCATCATTGTCATATTGCTAGCATGATCATGTAGTTGACATCGTATTTGTGGCAAAGTCACCGCTCATAATTCTTTCATACATGTCACTCTTGATTCATTGCATATCCCGCACATCACGGAGGCATTCATATAGAGTCATATTTTGTTCTAATTATCGAGTTGTAATTGTTGAGTTGTAAGAAAATAAAAGTGTGATGATCATCATTTTTAGAGCATTGTCCCAAGTGAGGAAAAGGATGATGGAGACTATGATTCCCCAACAAGTCGGGATGAGACTCCGGACAAAAAAAAGAGGCCATAAAAAAAGAGAAAAGGCCCAAATAAAAAAATGAGAGAAAAAGAGAGAAGGGACAATGTTACTATCCTTTTACCACACTTGTGCTTCAAAGTAGCACCATGATCTTCATGATAGAGAGTCTCTCATTTTGTCACTTTCATATACTAGTGGGAATTTTTCATTATAGAACTTGGCTTGTATATTCCAATGATGGGCTTCCTCAAAATGCACTAGGTCTTCGTGAGCAAGCAAGTTGGATGCACACCCACTTAGTTTATTTTGTTGAGCTTTCACATACTTATAGCTCTAGTGCATCCGTTGCATGGCAATCCCTACTCACTCACATTGATATCTATTGATGGGCATCTCCATAGCCCGTTGATACGCCTAGTTGATGTGAGACTATCTTCCCTCTTTTGTCTTCTCCACAACCACCATTCTATTCCACATATAGTGCTATATCCATGGCTCACGGTCATGTATTGCGTGAATATTGAAAAGTTTTGAGAATGTCAAAAGTATGAAACAATTGCTTGGCTTGTCATCGGGGTTGTGCATGATTTAAATACTTTGTGTGGTGAAGATAGAGCATAGCCAGACTATATGATTTTGTTGGGATAACTTTCTTTGGCCATGTTATTTCGAGAAGACATGATTGCTTAGTTTGTATGCTTGAAGTATTATTATTTTTATGTCAATATGAAATTTTGTCTTGAATCTTTTGGATCTGAATATTCATACCACAATTAAGAAGAATTACATTGAAATTATGCCAAGTAGCACCCCGCATCAAAAATTCTTTCTTTTATCATTTACCTAGTCGAGGACGAGCAGGAATTAAGCTTGGGGATGCCTGATACGTCTCCAACGTATCTATAATTTTTGATTGCTCCATGCTATATTATCTACTGTTTTGGACCATATTGGGCTTTATTTTCCAATTTTATATTATTTTTGG
The DNA here is from genome assembly GCA_021605205.1 of Aegilops longissima. Lineage (NCBI taxonomy): Eukaryota > Viridiplantae > Streptophyta > Magnoliopsida > Poales > Poaceae > Aegilops > Aegilops longissima. Next base: position 10,384 of record JAHIAM010005421.1, read on the forward strand.
GACTAACCTATTAACCGGAGGCCCAGCCCAGAATTGTTTTTTTGCCTATTTCAGTGTTTCGAAGAAACGGAATATCAAACGGAGTCCAAACGGAATGAAACCTTCGGGAACGTGATTTTCTCACCGAATATGATCCAGGAGACTTGGACCCTACGTCAAGAAAGCCACGAGGTGGGCACGAGATAGGGGGGCGCACCCTCACCCTCGTGGGCCCCACAAAGCTCCACCGACGTACTCCTGCCTCCTATATATACCTACGTACCCCCAAACGATCAGATACGGAGCCAAAAACCTAATTCCACCGCCGCAACCTTTCAGATCCACGAGATCCCATCTTGGGGCCTGTTCGGAGTTCACGGAGGGGAATCCACCACGGAGGGCTTCTACATCATCACCATAGCCCTCCGATGAAGTGTGAGTAGTTTACCTCAGACCTTTGGGTCCATAGTTAGTAGCTAGATGGCTTCTTCTCTCTTTTGGATCTCAATACAATGTTCTCCCCTCTCGTGGAGATCTATTCGATGTAATCTTCTTTTGCAGTGTGTTTGTTGAGACCGATGAATTGTGGGTTTATGATCAAGATTATCTATGAACAACATTTGAATCTTCTCTGAATTCTTTTATGTATAATTGGTTATCTTTGCAAGTCTCTTCGAATTATCAGTTTGGTTTGGCCTACTAGATTGGTTTTTCTTGCAATGGGAGAAGTGCTTAGCTTTGGGTTCAATCTTATGTGTCCTTTCCCAAAGGATGAGGGGCAGCAAGGCACGTATTGTATTGTTGCCATCAAGGATAACAAGATGGTCTTTTTTATCATATTGCATGAATTTATCCCTCTACATCATGTCATCTTGCTTAAGGCGTTACTCTGTTTTCTTGAACTTAATACTCCAGATGCATGCTGGATAGCGGTCGATGAGTGAAGTAATAGTAGTAGATGCAGGCAGGAGTCGGTCTACTTTTCTCGGACGTGATGCCTATATACATGATCATACCTAGATATTCTCATAACTATGCTCAATTCTGTCAATTGCTTAACAATAATTTGTTCACCCACCCTAGAATACTTATGCTCTTGAGAGAAGCCACTAGTGAAATCTATGGCCCCCAGGTCTATTAATCTTCATCACTTTATTATTGCTTTGCTATTTACTTTACCTTTTATTTTACTTTGCATCTTTATACCAAAAATACCAAAAATATTATCTATCATCTCTATCAGATCTCACTCTCGTAAGTGACCTTGAAGGGATTGACAACCCCTATTCGCGTTGGTTGCAAGGAGTTATTTGCTTTGCGAGGGACTCACGCGTAGCCTCCTACTAGATTGATACCTTGGTTCTCAAAAACTGAGGGAAATACTTACGCTACTTTGCTGCATCATCCTTTCCTCTTCGGGGAAATCCAATGCAGTGCTCAAGAGGTAGCAAGGACCGGCCATAGTCAAACTCGATTCAACTAAAGTTGGAGAAACAGACACTCGCCAGCCACCTGTGTGCGAAGCACGTCGGTAGAACCAGTCTCATGAACACGATCATGTAATGTCGGTCCGGGCCGCTTCATCCAACAATACCGCTGAATCAAAGTAAGACGTTGGTGGTAAGCAGTATGACTATTATTGCCCACAACTCATTGTGTTCTACTCGTGCATATATCATCTACGCATAGACCTGGCTCTGATACCACTATTGGGGAACGTAGTAATTCAATAAAATTCCTATGATCACGCAAGATCTATCTAGGAGATGCATAGCAACGAGAGGGGAGAGTGTGTCTACGTACCCTCGTAGACCAAAAGCAGAAGCATTTAGTTAACGCGGTTGATGTAGTCGAACGTCTTCACGATCCAACCGATCCAAGTACCAAACGTACGACACCTCCGTGTTCAGCACACATTTAGCTCGATGACGTCCCTCGAGCTCTTGATCCAGTAGAGGGTCGAGGGAGAGTTCTGTCAGCACGACAGCGTGGCGACAGTGTTGGTGATGTGACCATCGCAGGGCTTTGCCTAAGCACTACGACAATGTCGGGGAAGCTAATCGTGACCCACGAACACCTATGGGACCTGGCGGACCGAGTCCCTTGTGGTTTGGAGGGGGGCGGAGATTGCACAAAGAGCAGATCGAGGCGATGCACACGAGCAGTTTACCCAGCTTCGGAGCTCTCCGGAGAGATAATACTCCTACTGCTGCTTGGTTGATTGTATTGTGTTCTTGCTAGGGAGCAATGAGAGCTACAAAACCTAGCTTGAGTGTGTGTAGTCTCGAATGAGTCGAATGAACCGAACGGAGTCGAACCCTTTCACGCTGCACTTGGGCCTCCTTTATAGGCTCAAGGGTCACCGAGCTGTGGCAACGAGATGAGGGTACAAATGGAAAAACAGTAGTTGGTACACCGACTTGTACAAAGGTACTATGCATATACCTAACTCGACGGCAAGGGACAAGATCAATAAATGCCCGCCCCCGCCGCCTAAACAAAGGCAACAGGACCGCAAGTGCACCACCGCTTGCCACGATGGTAAGCTTGTCGCGCCGCTTATCGCTGCTCCCCGCTGGCTGCACAGCCCTTCGACACGCTGCATGGAGTAGCCCCACGGCGACATCGCTGGCGGATGAGCTGGAGCGGAGATGAAGAGAGTTGCTGCCGCGGCAAGCACCTTGCCGCTGCTGAATCCTTGTCGCGCCGGAGCATGTCGCCACTAGCCTGCCCGCAAGCTCCTCTTGCCGGGTCTTGTTTCCTTCGTGCTCGAGTGGCCTTCCCGCAAGCTCCTCTTGTCGGGTCTTGAATACTTTGTTCTTGAATGGCTCCAAAGGAGCCGCCGAGATCTTGGCGGTCACTAGGCAAGCCCTGCGGCGGGTGCTGCAACTGCCCGCACGAAGTTCGGGATACTAGGGTACCCCTACTCTAGTACACCGACAGAGCCCTCGGCTGGGCTACACACGGTGCCGAGCGCTGTTGGGCCAGGCCCAAAAACAGCAGCACGGGCACGCTGCTGCCTAGATCGCAAGATTACTCACCTCGGACCACCACGCCCCCACGAACGGCACGCCCGGACGTGGCGTCGTGGGAGAGATCGTGGGGCCTTCTTTAATTGAAAGCGGAACGTCCGCCCCCCCTCGCCCCTTATAAGCAGGGGAAACAGGGGCAGGACGCCCACTTGCCATTGCTGTCACATCAAAAACCACCGCCGCTCCCCCCTTCTTCTCAAGTCCAAAGAGAGCGACGCCCCGCCCCCATTGCCACCGGCGCCATCAACGCCGTCGGAGTCCTCCACCACCTCCACCATGGGCCCGAAGGCCGACAAGGGGAAAGGCGTGAAATTGGCCGAGGCGCAGCGGCTCGCGGTGCTGCGCAAGGAGCGGGCCCTCTTCGACCCCCAGCTCGACGCAAAGGAGCTGCAGGAGGCGTACTACCTCTTCTCGTCGACGGAGACGCAGGCGCACTCCGCACGAGGGTGATCTCCGCCAAGATCCGAGAAGGTCTCCGTCGGGTATCCCTTCTTCGCTCTTTTTTATCTGCGGGCTCGCCCGCTTTTTCAATTCTTCGTGATGTCATGAATACCTACGGGTTTCGCCTCCTTGATTTCACCCCAACGCCGTTTCGACCATGGCGGTTTTCGACACCTCTGCGAGAACTTCGCCGGAGTCCACCCAAATGTAGCCCTTTTCCGCCACTTCTTCATGCCCCGCTGCCGAGAGAGGAGAGCCACTTGCGGAGGGATTGCTTGGATCTCCAAGATCGGCAAGAAAGACTCCTACCTTGAAGGAGAGCTCCGAGCAAGTGGGAAGAGTGGAGAGCCGATTGGTGTTGGATTGTAGAGGAGGACCCACAGCCTTTTACCGCCCAAATACTAAACTCCCATAGTGCTGCAATGATTGGAGCAACTTGGCGCTGGAGGATGCTAGGTTGAAGATAGTCTGTGACCGGATCTTGCGCCTCGTGCTTGCCGGACTCACCGTAAGGCTAGCTTGGCGAGATTTTTCTTCGCCGCAGACGCTTCCCTTGCAAGAGAGGAGGAGGCCTGCTTGGGAGTTCCAAAACCCGCAGATATCATGAGGTTGCGCCTGGCCTCAATTGGAACTTCACCGCTTTAGAGTTGGACGCCATGCTGCTGGAGTTGTTCAAGCATGACCCTGACCACCCCGAATGGTTCATGTTGCCGAGGGGGGTCGTTCCTTTGTGCAACAATTCTTCTCTTGACCGCATCCGCACCATGATGCCCGTGTGTGATTCCCATGGGATCGTTCCAACCTGGCAAGAGCCTTCCGACGACATCGTGCGGCAGTTCTTCGACAGCTTGGAAGAGATGCCGATCCGCGCCGACGAGCAGAGGTTGCTCACCCGCGACACCACCGAGCAAGAGATGGCGCGCATTGCCACAAGGTTGGAGGAGGCGGCAGCTGCTGCTACCGGGCGTGTTTGGGTTCACTGGAGGAGGCAGAGGAAGCCGAGGCGGCAAGCCTTGCCGACGAGAGGAGCTTGCCGGGCGAGGAGGAGCAGCCGAGCCCGATGCTGATCCTAACGAGCCTGCCGGGGCGCCCTCCACCTTCAGATAACTTGTCGCGGAGGAGCCCGCAGCTGCACCAAGAAGGCGCCCGCAAGATCGGGAAGTGGCGGGCGGCAGACGGCTAACAGCCCGCACACGCGACGCGCTCCACCGCGACAAGCTCTGTTGCCGCGGGAGCGCCTCACGCTGCCACAGCAACCGGAGCGGGGCCTTCCGCACCCGCCAAGCGTCCGAGGGAGCCTACTCTTCCAGCTCGTCGCACCGGAGGCGGAGCGGAGTTCGACTTCTCCGCTCTCAGCTCCGAGGAAGAAGAAGAAGAGTAAGATCTTGTCGCTGTACTTGTAATTCTTCAATTTGCTGCTTTGTCTTGTATCTAACTTGCTTTGTTCTGAACCCCTTCCTTCTGCAGGACGCTGGCTCAGAGGGCGTCGAAGAGAGCCAAGACCCCGGTGGTTGTCATCGAAGACGATCCCCCCGCGGCGACAGGAGGCGCGTCTGAGACTCCCTTGTCGGATCCGGCAACCCTTCTTCAGAGCAGCCCCCAGCACAGCCCCCAGCGTAAGTAATTGGTTTATTTCTTACGGTTAGGTGTGCATGGGTGCTCCTTCTTTACTGATATCAGACTTGTTGATTTGTGTAGGAGCAGAGCAGCCTCATCAGGAGGCCCCAGAAGTAACTCCCGAAGTTCTGTCTGCTTCAACCACGCCGCCAAGGGAGAATTCTTCGGCAAGGGAGCGCTCTCTGGCAAGGGAGGCCTCTTCGACAAGGGATGCTTCTCCGCCAAGGGGCAGCGCCGGCGATCCTCCGTGGTGGAGACCATGACTCTGCACCCCATCGCAGGTAACCTCCTTGCTTGAAAATTTCCTTGGGTTCCTTTTTCTTCGTTCTTCTTTTCAACATTTGCTTGATCGTTTTTCTTTTTCTCGATCATCAGATCCATCTGCCGGAGAGCCGATGGAGATTGAGGTTGCCGGCGAGGAGGACGCGCGCGGCAACAATGACAACGCCGCCAACATGGAGGAGGAGGCCGGCGCCGATGGGTCCGCCGGGCGCAGGAGGCCGCCAAGGTTGCCTTTGGCGCAAAGGCTGGGAGGGTCTGTGATCGACCGACGACCCCGAGGCCGCAGGAGCGCCAGCGCCACGCCAACCGCCGATCCCCGCCACCGATGCAGCACCAGTTCAAGAGCCCCAGCCCGGCGCCTATTCAAGGCCAGCGACGGTGTCTTCATCAAGCTTCCATGGGCGCCGAGCCTGTGGCGCGGTCGAGGGAGAGACCTTCGACGTGGAGCTGCTCGCCTCCGCTGGGCTGTCGCTAGTTGACGCGCCAAGTAGCAACAGTGGCGAATCTGAGGAGGAGCAGCTGCTGAAGAAGCTGCTGTCGCTCTACCGCGCCCGACAAGCTAAGCTAGAGTCGCGGGAAGCACTTGTCGCGAGGGCGGGAGCTGATATGGAGAAGCGCGCAGAAGAGCTCCGCCGCCAACAAAGAAACTCTCCGGACATAGCAGAAGCGGGAGCAACTCTCCGAAGAGCGCACGGCCTTCATCCTTGAGAAGGCCGAGGTCGAAGAGCAGCAAAGGCTTGCCGGCGAGAAGCTATTTGCGCAAGAAGGCGAGCTGGCGCAGCGGAAGATCAACCTCGACAGCTATGAGGAAGATCTTGCCGCGCGCGAGCAATCAATTGGCGGAGCTCTCAAGGAGGCAAAGGACGCTGCCGCGGCTGCCGAGGCCTCCAAGAAGAAGTTAGAGACGAGGGTGACGTAGCTAGAGGCCACCCTCCAGAAGAGCGGCGAGGAGGTCACCGCGCTAAAGCACGAGCGCGAGAAGGACGCCTACACTCTTGGCGAGTTGCAGGGCCATCTCGCTGAGAAGATCAAAGAGCTCGACGCTGCCAAGGACTCCAAGGCAGATCTTGAGCTGAAGCTGTCCACCCTGACGGAGACGCTGGACGGCGCCAAGGAGCGGTAAGTGGGTTTGCTGGAGAAGATCAAGGCTAATGAGGAGCTGTTGGCGAATGCCACGAACGCCCACAACACCTTCAAAGAGAATGTGATGCATCGGACGGAGGGCCTTGTGGATACCGCCGCCGCCATTGACAAGGAGCTGATGGAGATGGGGATGGTGGATCTCGGTACTCCACCGACGAGCATCTCCAGCCCAGCGCCAAGCTCAGCCGTCCTTCAAGAGCGTGTTGACGGCTCTCCAAATGCTCCGGAGGAGATCCCAAAGCAGCTGGCCGACGAGTCGCGCCAAATCTGTGCAGGGGCTCTTCAGAAGGTGCTGATGAAGGTGGCCTTCCGCAATCCAGGCGTCAGCTTCGCCAACATCCTCAAGTCCCTGCCGCCAACTGCTGACGTTGAAGCGCTCAAGGCCCTTGTCGCACCCATTGTGGACAGGGTGAGCGGAGTGAAGAGGGTTGATGGCGACCGCGTGGACTAGGCCACCAAGTTTACCTTTCCCTTGTCGCTGTTGATCATGTTTAGGAGAACAATTTATTAGATCAGCGACAAGTTATTTTGTAATATACTCTATCTTAGGCGAACGATTGCAATGTTATTTCCTTTACTCGATTCCTTCCTTTGTATGTTTGTACCCTATGCTTTTAGGGAACTTGTCGGCGCGGGCACCTTTGTCATGAAGCGCCGAAAAGGGACGAAGCAGCCTCTTTGGCGATGCCGCCTCCGACAAGCAACCTTGTCGCAACTTGTTGCAGCTCACTTAAGTTGTTGAGCAGACTCAAACAAAGTAAGGGCGCAGACCAGCCATGAAGTTGGTTCCTTCAAGCATGTGTTTTCCATACAAAGTACTATCGCTCGAGGAAGATAACTTAAAATTTAAAACTGATTGCTCAAACTTTGGCAACTTAGCTTTTTGTCGCTCGCTTCCGGCAAGGCGATACTTCCTCGAGCTTACACTTGGCAGCCCACACCATTATCTTCTCCTCCCCGCTAACTTGTGGGCGAAGGAACCTTCCTTTCTTTGAGAAGAAAGAAGAGAAAATAGTTATGGAGCCTAGTGGCTCGTTATTGCTTATCGGCGCGGATGCTGCACAAAATGTCGATAACTCATGCAAATTGATTATGAAAGCATGAAATTGACAAGTTGCGCGCAACACATGAGCTTTATCGATGCACGGGTCTGCGCCCGCTTTGTACAAAGGATTACATGCAACATCGGCAAGACTTGTATAAAGGGTGGTTGCTTAACGGGTTCCGCAACCGCGCCTCTATGGGTAAAACTCACGAAGATGCTCTATATTCCAGAGTTGCTCACCGAATGCCATCTTCGGTCTCTGGCGGACAGCGCCGGGACTAGTGACTCGCTTCACCCGATAAGGGCCTTCCCACTTCAAGGCCAACTTGTTGGAATTCTTGGCGGATTGAACGCGCCAAGAACAAGGTCGCCTTCCTCGAAACTTCCGCACTCACTTTGCGGTTATGGTAGCGCGCAAAGCTTGTCGGTAACGAGCAGCTCGCATAACGGCTCGAAGACGATCCTCCTCAAGGAGCAGCGCGTCATCTTGTCGCAGCTGCTCTTGCTCGAGCTCATCATAAGCGAGCACTCGAGGTGACCCAGATACGAAGTTCCGTGGGGAGAACTGCCTCGCTCCATAGACTAGAGCGAAGGTGTGTCGCCGCTGGCTCGATTTGGCGTTGTCCTGATCGACCAAAGAACCACCGCAGCTCCTCAATCCAGCTTTCTTCCGCACTTGCGCAGCCCGTCGAAAGTTCGGTCTTGAGTCCTCGCAGCACTTCAAAGATTTTCCCTTTCGCTTGACTGTTGCTCCTTGGGTGAGCAATGTAGCAAAGCGCACCTTGGCGCCAAGATCTTGGACGATTGCATGAAGGTGCGATCAGGAATTGTGTGCCGTTGTCGGTGATGATCCCGTTAGGAATCCCAAAACGGCAAACAATTGACCAAGAACTTGATCGCCGATCGCTGTCACCTTCCTCATCGCTTCTACTTCCGCCACTTTGTGAACTTGTCGATTGCGACGCATAAGTACTCAAAGCCCCGACAGCTCGGGAAAGGGGCCGAGGATGTCGAGGCCCTGCACCGAAAATGGCCAGGATAAAGGGATCGTATGGAGAGCTTGAGCTGGCTGGTGTATCTCCTTTGAATGGAACTGGCACGCTTCACACTTGGTTACTTGTGTAGTTGCATCTTGGAGGGCTTCCGCCAGAAGAAACCTTGCCGAAAGCTTTGCTTAAGAAGCGCTCTTGCGCCAATGTGGTGACCACATATGCCTCCATGTATCTCTCGCAACAGCTTACGCCCATCTTCCCGCAAATACACTTCAATTTCACACCGCTGAGTCTTCTTCATGCATGTGATGTTGTCAACAAACTGGTACATACTTGACTGCCGGGCTACTCTTTTTCGCTTCTTCTTGCTCCTCGGAAGTTCTCCGTCTCAAGGAAATGGACGATCCGCTGTGCCCATGTTGGAGCTATGCTCGACTACAAGAACTAAAGGCATATCCGCCGCCGCAGAACATCATCTTCTACGGCAAGAACTCGCGGCTTAGCCGAGCTTGATGATCCTCGGCAAGCTTGCGGAGCAAAACTTGTTAGGAGCGCCGCTTCAACGAAACAAACCCTAGGGCTTGTCGGAGCAGATCGCTCCTCAATATATCTGCGTTGATTTTGGGGACCTTCTTGGCGGCGGCTTGTGGAGCTCACGGAAAGTAGTCACCGAAACCAACTTCCTCTTCTTGTTCTGTCCGGTTGATGGCGTTACGGTTGGTTGAGTCAGCTTGAGCACAAAAATTCCTGGTTCCATGTGTAACTTGAGTGCGCACACTTTGACAAAGCCATCGCAATATCATTCTCGAGCTCTTGGAACATGTTCCATTTGCAGACCTTCAAAGCGCTCTTCTAGCTTTCTCACTTCATCAACGAGGCTTCCATCAACGGACTCGATAATCTTTGTTTACTTGGCGGACGACAAGCTGCGAGTCACCCCGACAATAAGCTTCCCGATCCCAAGGTCCACTGCATCTCGAGACCGCAAGCAAACCTTCATACTGCGCAGATTATTTGTTGCTTGCTCCTTGGGAAAGTGCATCCGGACTATGTACTTGAGGTGCTCTCCGGTGGGTGCGATAAGCAGCACGCCGCACCGGGCGCCTTTGCAGCGAGAATGCACCATCAAAGTACATGAGCCACTCTTTATTTGCTTCCTTGACGGGATGCTCGTCTCGAATTTCTTCATCTTGCGCTACGCCCACTCGCTATAAATTCTGCCGGTGCTCGCTTTGGATAGTTGAAGTGCTTTCAAACTTGAGGCCAAAGCTTGACAGTTCCAAAGGCCCACTCAACAATCCCGCCTGCTTCGGATTTTGCAATATCCTCTTCAGCGGAAAGCGAGTGACAACTGTTATCTCGTGTGCTTGAAGTAATGGCGCAGCTTTCTCGAGGCCATGAGGAGGCCGAAAAGCAACTTCTGCACACTAGAGTACCTTGATCTAGCCCCTCAGAGAAGGGAGTCGACAAAGTAGACCGGGCGCTGCACCATCCTTTTCTGAATCTTTTCGCAATCCTGCGCAGATCCGTTCTTGTCGGGACCAGAGCTTGACGGAGAAGCCCCCTGCTTGTCGCTGGATGCATCTGCCTCGGTTGCCGGCTCATCATCCGCCTCCCTTTCCGCTACTAACGCAGCACTAACCACTTGATTGGTTGCCGCTATGTATAGCAGCAACTTCTCTTGTGGCCTAGGTGCGACAAGTATTGGAGTGGAGGACAAGTACCTCTTTAAATCCTGCAGCGCAGCCTCCGCTTCGAGTCCATTTCATTGACCCGCTTTTTCAAAATCTTGAAAATGGCAGTATGCGCCAACAGACCTAGAGATAAACCCGCCGAGAGCAGCCACGAACCGCAAGCCTTCGAACATCCTTGACGCGCTTTGGTGCTTCAATCTGCTCAATGGCCTTAATCTTGTCGGGGTTGGCTTCAATTCCCCTTTGAGACACGAAGAACCCGAGAAGCTTGCCGGAAGGAACTCCAAACACACACTTCTCGGGGTTGAGCTTGAGGTTGATCTTGAGCAAATTCGCAAAGGTCTCATCCAAATCTTGAACCTGAGTTGCTTTGTCCTTGCTCTTGACCACTATGTCATCCATGTAAGCTTCTACATTTCTGTGCATTTGCGGCTCAAAAGCGTCGTGGACCACTCTTGCAAACGTTGAACCAGCATTCTTCAAACCGAAAGGCATCCGTATGAAACAAAGATGTGCCACATGGTGTAATGAATGCGGTTTTCTTCATCTTCTTCGCCATGAATATCCGATGATATCTCGAATATGCATCAAGAAATGAAAGCAAATCACATCCACCGTGGAGTCAACAATCTGGTCTATACGCGGCAAGGGAAATGGGTATTTGGGACAAGCTTTATTAACATCCGTGAAGTCAATACAAAGTCTCCATTTCCCATTTGCCTTGCGCATAACTACCGGATTGGCCAACCACGGGATGTAGCACTCTCCGACAAGGCCCGCTGCTTCCAACTTCTTGATCTCTTACGAATGAACTCTTGGCGCCCACCGCTCGCTTCCTTACTTTTTGCTTGACGGGCCGCATATGAGGACGATAGCTAGGTGGTGCTCAATTACTTTCGGGAACACGGGGATGTCGACGGTTGCCATGCAAACACATCGACAATCGCCCACAGGAAAGCAACGAGCTCGCCTTCCTATTTAGGGTCGAGAGTGGCACCGATGGTGAAGGTACCACGAAAGTGCCGCCCTCCTTGGCGGCACCTTCTTGGTCTTCGCGGAGCTGCCATCATCTTCTTGCACTTGCCGGTGGAGCTCGATGGTGCGTCCTCGACGGTAGCGCAGCACCAAGAGGTGCGCTTGCCGGAGTGGGCATCAGAGCTCTTGCCGGACTTGGTCTTCTTCTTCCTCCCGGGAGCTTCAGCGGCAAGTGATTTGCTATCTGTCGCAGCTGCTGCATCCCGGTAAATCTTGTCGGCGCAGATAAGAGCATCTTTCTTGTCGCCATGAACAGAAATGACACTTATCGGGCGGGCATCTTGAGCAAGTTGTATGCATAATGAGAGGCTGCCATGAACTTGGCAAGTGCTGACGGCCAAGTATCCCATTGTAAGGCAATGGGAAATCAGCGACGCCGAATGTGACCCTCTCGCCCTGAAGTTTAGCTCACGCCAAATGTTACCGCAGCGTGATCTTCCCTTGGGCTTGCTCCTTCCTGGGTTGATTCCTTGAACGCGTGCGGTCTCTTCGAGCTCGTTGTCAGGATCCAAGCTTCGGAGCACTGCGGAGGAGATCAGATTTAAGCCGGCCCCGCTGTCGACTAACATCTTGGTGACCTTGAGGTTGCGGATGGTTGGTGAGACCAACATCGACAAACACCGACCGCAGTTACGCGATCGGTGGTCCTCAATATCAAGATGATAGGCGGTTGGACCACTTCAGAGGCCTGCGTGACTCTACGGATGGTTCTGCTGCATTAACCTCCCGCATCCATTGCTTGAGTTGGCGGTGCGAGGTATGCAGAGAAGCGCCACCGCCAACGCAGAGGACCTCCGCTGCTTTCAAACTCCCGCTCATCGCCTTCATCGCCTTCCAAATCTTCATCATCATCTTCGTCTTCATCCTTGTCGCGCCGCTGGGAGGTCTGTCTCCTTGCCGCCGCTTGGCTTTGCTGGCGCCCTCCCCGCCGGGTCTCTTCTTGCTAGTTGCCCTGCACCTTCCTCGGGTTTTTCCTTGTCTCGCCGCTTGTACTCAGCCTTCTGTTGTTCTACAAGCTGCTCGACCTTCTTGCAGCTCTCGAGGTCATGGCCCTTGGTGCGGTGAATCTTGCAGTACTGTTTGTTGGAGCTGTCGTGCTTGTCGGCGGCTGCCACAACTTGGCGGTTGGTGTCAGCGGCAACCTCCTTGCCGGAGCCACCAACCTTAGCCTTCTTGGCGCCACCTCCGTTGCCGGACTGCTCGACAACTAGTACCTCTTTGCTCTTCTTCTTTCGTTGTTCCGCCTTGGCTCTTCTTTGCCGGGCGGCTCTCACCGCCGATCCCGCTTCGCATTCTCTCCGGAGTCTTTCCTTCTTCAAGACGCGCACACTTGTCGGCCAAGGCATACAGCTCATCGACGCCTTGACTTTACACATCGCCATCTCCTCCTCATCCCGCGGTTCCGACGCTCGATGAAACACGCTGATCACCGCGCGGGTGGACATCTGGGATGTTGTAGTGCACACGGCTGAATCTCCGATGAACTTGGGTAGGGACTCTCCTTCCTTCGGGCGAGTAGGTGAAGGTCACTCTTGGCCATGAGGTTTGTGGTCACCGTGAAGGCACCGACAAACCGATGGCATAGATCTGCCCAAGAAGATATGGAACTGTCCGGCAAGTGCATGAGCCAAGATCTCGACATTTGGCTTGAGTACCAGCGGAAGTAGTTGGCGAGGATCTTGTCGCCTCGCCCCCGCAGCCTGCACCGCAATGGTGTAGATGCCGAGGAACTCGGATGGTGTGTCCCGCCATCATACTTCTCCGCACATCCGCTTGAAGTTTTTCTTGTCGGGCCACCGACTTGCCACAGCTCACGAAAGTGAACGCAGGGCAACCTATCGCAGCACGGCAAGTCACCGTTCCCTCTGGCGCTTGCATGTCGACAATGGCCCAGCGCCGCTGGTCGGATTGACGCCGCTTCTTCTTGGCGCCGGCGCGGTTCGAGCGCCTTCTTGTTGCCGTCTTGGAGAACTTGGCGTTGATCACGACGAGCTCGTGGATCCGGCGACGCGTGGAGTCGCTGCCGATGTGGATCCGAGGAGCCGGTGATCTTGGCCTTCGATGGAGAGTGCATGGTGGTTGCACCCCATAGGTTTCGCTGTCACCGCTCGCGCTTTGTCGCTCTCGCCGCAAGGATGCAGTTGGTTGTTATGGAGTGCCGCCGCTGGCGGCCGATGAGACTCGATGGTGGCCTCCATTCATCGACTTTGTCGGCCGCTGGAGGGTAGTCTAGAAGGAGTTGAGCTCGCCAAGGCTTCCGCTGGAGTGGTGGGAGGCAATGGCGACGCGCGAGGAACGGATATGCTCGACTTCTAACCAAGTTAGAAGGAGCAGCATCCCGCCCAGCGATCGATTCGCTCGCATCAAAGATGTTTGGCGCGCATGCTGGTCTCGAGGGCTTCGAGATCCTCCACTTGGCCTTGATCCAACGAGCGATGGCGCTAGCGAGCGCCATGATGTCGCGGGCCTCGCGCCCCCGAGATGGACGCTGCACGATCCGGACGCCGAGGTCTGCGCCGCTTTGTCCTTGGACTTGGCAGCATCGTGGCTCCTCGACGATGCCCGTTCCTCCGCCAGCGTCTTCCCCACCACTCGTCAGCTCTCGTGGTGGTGGGTTTGACGCGACGGCTCTCTTGCTGTCAAGACTTCTTCTTGGTGGCATGTTGATGGAGATGATGAAGAAACTGCTCGTGTGAATGCCGGATCTGGTTCACACAGCCTCGACGCCTCTACCGGCGCGCCAAAGATGTCGGGAAGTTGATCGTGACCCACTTAACACCTATGGGACCTGGCGGACCGAGTCCCTTGTGGTTGGAGGGGGCGGAGATTGCACAAAGAGCAGATCGAGGCGATGCACACGAAAGTAGTTTACCCAGCTTCGAGCTCTCCAAGAGATAATACTCCCACCGCCGCTTGGTTGATTGTATTGTGTTCTTGCTAGGGAGCAATGAGAGCTACAAAACCTAGCTTGAGTGTGTGTAGTCTCGAGTGAGTCGAATGAACCGAACGGAGCCGAACCCTTTCTAAGTTGCACTTGGGCCTCCTTTTATAGGCTCAAGGGTCACCCCTGTGTGGCAACGTAGATGAGGGTACAAATGGAAAAACAGTAGTTGGTACACCGACTTGTACAAAGGTAATGTGCATATACCTAACTCGACGGCAAGGGACAAGATCAATAAATGCCCGCCCTCATCGCCTAAACAAAGGCAACAGGACTGCGTCAAGTGCACCACCGCTTGCCACGATGGTAAGCTTGTGTCGCCGCTTATCGCTGCTCTCGCTGGCTGCATTTCTTCGACACACGTGTTCGAGTAGCCCCACGGCGACATCGCTGGCGGATGAGCTGGAGCGGAGATGAAGAGAGTTGCTCGCCGCTGCAAGCACCTTGCCGCTGCTGAATCCTGTCGCGCCGGGAGCTTGTCGCCATCAGCCTTCCCGCAAGCTCCTCTTGCCGGGTCTTGTTTCCTTCGTGCCTCGAGTGGCCTTCCGGCAAGCTCCTCTTGCCGGGTCTTGAATACTTTGTTTTGAATGGCTCCAAAGGAGCCAGCTGAGGATCTTGGCGGTCACTAGGCAAGCCCTCGCTGCAGTGTGCTGAATCGCCCCTGCACGAAGTTCGGGATACTAGGGTACCCCTACTCTAGTACACCGATGCATAATATGATGTAGTGATAAACTGTGGAGGGGCACCACACACGGCTAAGAAACAATTGTTGTGCCTTTGGGGTGCCCCTGCCCACGTATATAAAGGGGGGAGGAGGAGGCCGGCGGCCTAGGAGGGGAGCGCCAAGGGGGGAGTCCTACTTGGACTCCTAGTCCAAGTAGGATTCGCCCCCCATGCCCCACCTTTTCCTTCCAACGGAGGGGGAAAGAGGGAAGGAGGGGAGGGGAAGAGGGAAAGGGGGGCCGCGCCCCCTCCCCTTCCTATTCGGACTCCCCTTGGGGGGGGGGGGCGTCCCCCTTGTTGGATGTCCCCTCTTCTCTCCCATGGCCCATGAGGCCCATGATTTTCCCCGGGGGGTTCCGGTAACCCCTCAGTACTCCGATAAAATACCCGAATCACTCGGAACCATTCCGATGTCCGAATACAACCTTCCAATACATGAATCTTTACCTCTCGACCATTTCGAGACTCCTTGTCATGTCTGTGATCTCATCCGAGACTCTGAACAAACTTCGGTCACCAAAACACATAAGTCATAATACAAATCGTCATCGAACGTTAAGCGTGCGGACCCTACGGGTTCAAGAACTATGTAGACATGACCGAGACACATCTCCGGTCAATAACCAATAGCGGAACCTGGATGCTCATATTTGCTCCTACATATTCTACGAAGATCTTTATAGGTCAAACTGCATAACAACATACGTCATTCCCTTTGTCATCGGTATGTTACTTGCCCAAGATTAGATTGTCGGTATCATCATACCTAGTTCAATCTCGTCACCGGCAAGTCTCTTTACTCTTTCTGTAATGCATCATCCCGTAACTAACTCATTAGTCACATTGCTTGCAAGGCTTATAGTGATGTGCATTACCGAGAGGGTCCAGTGATACCTCTCCGATACTCGGAGTGACAAATCCTAATCTCGATCTATGCCACCCAACAAACACCTTCGGAGACACCTGTAGAGCATCTTTATAATCACCCATTTACGTTGTGACGTCTGATAGCACACAAAGTGTTCATCCGGTATTCGGGAGTTGCATAATCTCATAGTCAGAGGAATATGTATAAGTCATGAAGAAAGCAATAGCAATAAAACTAATTGATCATAATGCTAAGGTAATGAATGGGTCTTGTCCATCACATCATTCTCCTAATGATGTGATCCCGTTCATCAAATGGCGACACATGTCTATGGTCAAGAAACTTAACCATCTTTGATTAACAAGCTAGTCAAGTAGAGGCATACTAGGGACACTCTGTTTTGTCTATCTATTCACACATGTACTAAGTTTCCGGTTAATACAATTCTAGCATGAATAATAAATATTTATCATGATATAAGGAAATATAAATAACAACTTTATTATTGCCTCTAGGGCATATTTTCTTCACAGGGCGCCTCCTCCATTACGCGCTCCCATTCCCCCAAGCATGAGAATTGTAGTGTATACATATTTTCCTCCAGGGGGCGGATGTTGACCTTTTGTGCGAGATCCCACGCCATCTTAAGTATTCCGCTATGCACAAGAAACATTAGCGACTTCTGGGCATGGTGCGGTGAGAAAAGGGGCGGTTTCGCTGTCAAATCAACATATAGAATTATATTGAACACTAAGGTCACTAGGGAGAGATGGATTGAGGAGGTTGCAGGATCTTCTGGGTCGGAGCGGGAGATTAATGCTTGGTCTACCCTCTGGAAGGCTAAACTACCACCCAAGATCAAGTTCTTCCTCTGGAGGCTAGCGAGGAGCTCGATACCAACAGCGGATGTGCTTGAGCATAGACATATGTCTGATTCTGCAGCATGCATGATATGTGGAGCCCCAGACTCTTGGTGCCA
Organism: Aegilops longissima; assembly: GCA_021605205.1. Taxonomy (NCBI): domain Eukaryota; kingdom Viridiplantae; phylum Streptophyta; class Magnoliopsida; order Poales; family Poaceae; genus Aegilops; species Aegilops longissima. The sequence continues at coordinate 27,155 of JAHIAM010005421.1, forward strand.
TACTTTGATTGACTGCACTATGGCCATGTGTATTTGGGCACTAGAGGACGATAGTTTAGTGCAGGAGATAAGCCAGCATACCAACATTAATCCTAGGGATTGTTTATTTGCTCTGAATGAAGCTCTGTCACCCGACATGTTCATGCATATGGCAGTCACCCTCTGGGCAGTTTGGGAAGCGAAGAGAAAGGTTGTATACGAAGATATCCACCAGAGCCCCTTGTCTACCCACTTATTCATCAAATCTTACTTGACAGACATACATACTTTGAGAAAAACACCGGTGACAGGAGCTAGCACAAGGGCACCGAGACCCATGCACTGGATTCCCCCCCCCCCCCCGGGCTAGGGTGGCGAAGATTAATGTGGATGCTACCGTCGCGGGAAGGTTAGGGGTGGGAACCATTGCAGCTATAGCAAGAGATTCTGATGGATCATACCTGGGTGCATCCACTATTGGCTTTTCAGCTATCACCGACCCATCCACCCTAGAGGCATTGGCGATGAGAGAATCAATGACGTTGGCGGATGATTTTACAACTTCACTCCATTCAGGTGGCCTCAGACTGCAAAGTTGTGATCGATGACATCAAGCAGATTAATGTGACAGCTTACGGTGCAATTATTCACGAGATCATAGAACATTCTCGTAGCTTTACTTTATGTAATTTTGTTCATGAGTTTAGGGGCTCGAATGTCGGGGCTCACAATTTAGCGAAGCATGCTTTAAAGTTAGGGGCGGGCCACCGTGTCTGGTTAGGCCACCCCGGTAATCTTTCTTTCATCCTGTGGTGACGGATTAATAAAGGCTTCGCGAATTGTCTAATTTTTTTTCGAAGAAAAGGTAAACCTTGATAGATGCTCACCCGAAAGTCAAAGGAAAAGTCAACCTCAATAGATGCTCAACCGAAAAAACTCCTCGATAGTCCCGTTTTATGATATTGTCTTTTATCTGGCTTTCTGTATTTGGATTCTTAGTCAATGTGATGAGGCAAAACTTTTGCCTCCGTATTTTGAAACATATGAACACTGCGTCTATTGCACTGTTGTAGCATGTATGTATCTGGAGTCAATCTTTTGCAGTTGCGAGTAAAACTCACACATATCCTTGCAAATTGCCCTTGCCCAGCCTACAAAAAGGTCTTATTTTTTATTTAAACCAGCTAGGCCTTCAAACCCTTTGCTAACTTAAACAAAACAGACTATGGGAATCATCGATGCTTGCTAGGTACCGTACATATGCACGTCAGAAAAAAAGGGCCGAGAGAGAGCATGCTACAGCCATATTCAAAACTGTTTCCGCAATATTACAGGTTGCAGAAATACAGCGAAAGCAAACAGCCAAATAATTATGTTGAACACCGCATGGAGAATCAAGTTGCACTGCTATGATCTGCAAGTTCACAACCTGAAATACCGAATCTTGGGCAGAATAAGTGAATTTTGTCAAGTGCAAACAAAGAAAAATACACAAAGTAGTACTCCCTCTGTCCCATAATTTAAGATGTTACTACAACAAATATGTGAGTATATATGTTGTAATAACATCTTATATTATAGGACAAAGGGAGTAGCAACATAGAGCAACACACTAGTGGTGCACCGTCTGAAGTCGTCCGAAGTCCAGCATGAACCCAGCAGATGGTTTTAAACTCAACAGCATTAGTAGCGAATTCTTTTTAATTCGGCTGGGCTTGCAGACTCGGCGGAGTACTGAACCGATCTTTTTTTTGGAAGTGTGGCACTGAGCTGATCCATCAACCCTCTTCATAGCCTTCTTAGAGACCCAGTCGCAGCCTTCGATGATCAGAGACTCTAACTTCAGTGCATGTACTAGCATGGCCACTCCAGCATCAGTCACTTGTGCACAGATCCGGAGTGTGAGATTTATCAAGCATGGGGCACGTGCAATGAAACGCATCCCAGCATCTGTTATCGCTCTGCAGCACACAAGCTCGAGTGTCTCCAGTAATGGAGCAGATGAGAGGGCCTTCATACCCTTGTCTGCAAAATAGTTGGCACCCCTTAGCACAAGAACATGAATCGGACAAGACTGAATGAGCATGATAAGGCCATCCTGTGTGAAGCCTATTTCTGATGGATATAAGGGCTCACAACCATCAAATGTGAGTTCAATAGACTCAAGCATAGGACAACTGACAGCTAGAGATTTCAGGCTGTCATCAGTAAATGTCGTCCTGAAATTGTCACCATAGAACTGTGGCAGGAGCCAAAGTGAGATGCTTCTAAGGTTTTTGCAGCACTTGGATAGCGTGATCATGTCACTGTCATTTAGGCCATTGATATACTCCAGAAAAAGTTTCTCCAATGCTTTGCACTTCCCCAAGAGAAAACGAAGTCCTATTCCTGGCTTAGTTGCAATGTGTGCCAATGACAAATCCGTCAAACTCTCGCAACAAAAATCGTATTTATATTGGTAGTGAGCCACATACGAGAGATCATCATTGCCATATATATTCCAGGAACAACTCATGGGGTCAGGGTCAAATTTAAACCTCAGGAGCTTCATCCATCCCGGTCCAAACTTTAGGAGGTCATTGTAACGCCCCCGATTTAATCGTACACTAATCATGCACGCAAATGTGTACGATCAAGATCAGGGACTCACGGGAAGATACCACAACACAACTCTACAAATAAAATAAGTCATACAAGCATCATAATACAAGCCGGGGCCTCGAGGGCTCGAATACAAGTGCTCGATCATAGACGAAGTCAGCGGAAGCAACAATATCTCGAGTACGCATATAAGTTAAACAAGGTGCCATAAGATGGCTAGCACAAACGGGATACAGACGAAGAGGAGCAGGCCTCCGCCTCGATCCTCCTAGGTTACTCCTGGTCGCCGCCGCTGGCTGCACGTAGTAGTAGGCACCTCCGCAGTAGTAGTCGCCATCAACGGTGGCGCTCGCCCCGGCTCCATCGTCTGTTGCAGCAATCGAGTAGAGGTAGGGGAAAAGGGGAACAAGGCAACCGTGAGTACTCATCCAAAGCACTCGCAAGCAAGGAGCTACACTACATATGCATGGATATATGTGTAAAGGGCCATATCATGGACCGAATCTGCAGAATGCCGTAATAAGAGGGGATAGTTAGTCTTAACGAAGACTACGCTTCGGGTCTCCTGCCTTGCAACAGTAGAAGAGGGAAGGTTGTAGTCCTCCAAGTAACATCACATAGCAATAATCCTACCCGCCATCCTCCTCATATCCCCGAGAGAGCGACCACCGGTTGTATCCGCACTTGGAAGGGTGTGTTTTATCAAGTATCCCGTTCTAGTTGTCATAAGCTCAAGGTACAACTCCAAGTCGCCCCATCAAGATCACGGCTATTCAATAGATTAATCACCGCAGGGTGCACCATCTTACCCAAAGACGCTTGATCCCATTTGGCCGACACACTTTCCGGGTCATGCCCGCCGCTGAAGATCAACACGCCGCAGCCCCACCTAGGCACAACAGAGAGGCCAACACGCCGGTCTAAACCTAAGCCGCCAGGGTCCGGGCCCATCGCCTCGAAAGCACACCAAGACGCTATGACGCGCCGGAAGCGCACTCTAGCCCAAGAAGCGCCTCGTCCAATCCGGCGCCGCCGCCCGTCAGCCGACGTCTCAAGTATTTCGGCCGATACCACGACGCCGGATACCCATAACTACTCCCGCCAGATGGTTAGTGCGATAAGCTCAGAGCCAACTCAGATCAAATACCAAGACCTCGTTAAGCTGCAGTTAAGTATCCGCGAACGCCGAACAGGCCAGGCCCACCTCTCACCTGTAGTCTCAACCTGCCCGCCGCCTCCGCCACAAAGTATCAATCGGGGCCGTGGAACCCAGCCCACCTCACCGGATGGAGCCACCCGTCCTTTCAGCCCCATCTCCTAACACAGTACTACAGTGTAATGTAATAGTGTAAAGTATATATATATACCGTGATCACCTCCCGAGTGATCACGGCCCGATAGTATAGCACGGCAGACGGACAAGGATGTAGGGCCACAGATGAAAGTACTAGCAACCTATACTAAGCTTATAGGATTGCGTAAGGTAACAATGTATAACAAGGACAAAGCTATGCAGAAGATAGGAGTATCGAAAACAAGAATATGCTACACTACTCTAATGCAAGCAATATAGAGAAGAGTAGGCGATATCCGTGATCAAGGGGGGGGCTTGCCTGGTTGCTCGACAAGGAGGGGTCGCGGTGACGAGTCGCATCACTGTGGGCATCAAAGATCGGTCCTTGAGTCTATCGGAAAGGAGTAACGGAGGGGGAACACAATAAATAACAGAGCAATCAAATGTAACACAAAGCAAGACGCTGCAATACGTTGTGCTAGGGGTGACCTAACGAGGGATAGGCGATACGGTGAAGGGGAAACATCCGGAAAATATCCCGGTGTTTCGTGTTTTCAAGCAGGAGCCGAGGGGAAAGTTGCGAGTTTGGTATGTTAGGGTGCGTCGAACTAACGGATCGTGATCCGGATTCGCTCTCGCTGCTCGAGCAACTTTCATGTACAAAGTATTTCCATCCGAAGTTACGGATTATTTTATATTAAATTTTAAAGTTTTAATTGATTTTCTAATTTATGGATTTAAGTTAATTCGAAATTAAATTTATATTTAATGCTATGGGTACACAGTGAAGTGTACCAGAGTGTGTCTAAGGGCTAACAGTGGGACCTCGTCAAATGTCCAACCGCCGCTTGACCGACCGCTGATCGTCAAAAGGTCCATGGGACCCGCATGTCATTGTTACATGTTTTACTAAACAACATTTGATTAGGTTATCCGTTGATTAGGTTATTAAGCAGGTTAGTTAAGTTAACTAATTTATTTACTAATTAATTAATTGGTTAACTAATCAATTAACCATTAATATTTAATTAACTTTTTTTATTTGGGCGTGGGCCCTATATGTCATAGTCCTGTGGAGGTTAACGGGCGGTTAACCCAAGGCGTCGAAAGGGTTAGACCATGATGCACTGCGGGCACATGCCTGTGTCGACGGGAGGGGGGGCACCGGCTATGGGGCAGGGCTGGCTGGCCGCCGGATGCGGCAAAGGGAGAGGCACCGAGGAGGGCGGGCGCCGGGACACAGGGGCAGAGGCGGGTGCGTTCGGGGCAGAGGTGGGAGGCCGGGGCGACTAGGTAGCAGTAGCGCCGGCGAGGCGGGGCAGCGCACACGGGGCGAGCGGGACGGCGAGGTTCGGCTGGCGAGCAGGTCCCGTCGAGGACGACTCCGGCGCGGGGTCAGAGAGGGAGATGGGGGAGGCGCTCACGGGGGGAGGTAGGGTCAGGGCAGCGGGGCTCGGGGTGGATGACGAGGACGACGGCGGCGGCCGACGTGCCTGGAGAGGAGGGCGCTGGTCAAGAGGGCTCTCCGAAGCGAGGGAGGCCGGATCCGCGACTGCTCCCGGATCCGCCCCTCTCCGACGAGGGGCGGCTTGGGCGGTTTCCCGGCGTGGGCGTGGTCGGGCTTGAGTACGGCGCAGGCGCCGCCAGGGGAGGCTCTCGCGCGAGGGCGGCGGAGGTGGGTGCAGGGGAGGGTGAGGCGAGTTGGGGTGGTCCGGCGACGGCGCTGTCGCGACGGGCGGTGAGGCTCGGGCGACGACGTTGAGGTGGCGGGCGGCACTGGCGAGGTGACGCCTGGAGGAGGACGGGCGCAAGGGGCAAAGGACGGGCAAGGCTCGGGAGGGAGACGAGGGAGGACGGGAGGGGGCGGTCGACGGGTCGGGCGCAGCTGCCCCTATCTGTTCGAGGCCTCGGGTGGGGGGAGAGAGCGAGGGGAGTGTGGGGGCACGCCTCTCCGTGATGGGCACTGGAGGGGAGGTGGGAGCGAGGAGGGGGTGGGAGAGGGTTAGGGTTTCTCCCGGGTTAGGTAGGGTCGGCCGGCTAGGCCGGTGGGCCGGCCTGGTAGGCCGCTGGCTGGGCCGGGTGGCCCAGTGGGGGGGGGTGTCTCCTTTTCCCATTTCCCCTTTTTTTTGTCTTTTCTTTTATTTCTTCTTTTCGGTTTTATTAAAGTTTTAATTTATTTCAATCTTGAAAAATGTGAGAACAACACCTAAATATGGTATGTTAAAGATACCACTGCCACATTAATTTGGACAGCTAAATAAAATAGTTTATTATTTTACAAAATACAAAAGGCTTTTAATTACTCTCCTTTGCTGTTGTTTAATTTTCCCTTGAGCAATTAAACATTTTATAAAAAGGTGGTTTCACCACCATAATTACCTATGTATTATTTGGTTCACTCCAACATTTAAATTTTAATATTTGAAAACTTTTATTGTTTGCTCGATTTGAATTCAAACTCTAATCGGTTTCGATCTAACGCGAGTTTATCCACAAGAATCGAGGTGACGTGGCATCATTAGCGGGATTACTGTAGCTTAATTACCCAAGGCCACAATTCTCCTCCTGATTACAAGAAATCTCGCCCCGAGATTTAAGAGGGGAGTAAGGGAAAGTTCGTTACGATATTCCAACGGATCTTCTCAAGAAGTTAGTTCCTTTCGCTGATGTCTTCAATCCTTTATTCCGTGCATCATGATAAACTTGTCATCATTCCTTCGAACTCCATCGCATTTCATTTAAATGATAAGGGCAGCTCACTACGATATAATGCTTTTGAGGGAAACAATCTGGGTTAACCCATGAATTAGTATAGGATTATCTCGAGTTGGACATATGAAATACTCGAGAGTAAGGTACGAAGGTACCATAATAGGCTCCAAGAGGATAGATAGTTGCTCAAGCCCGAACCAGAGTGAGAAAGGGTTCAGAGTAGCGAGAGTAAGTATCGCGTCTGATACCAGGATTGATCAACAGGCAAGTGGCCCGTGTATTACATACAAAGTCAAGCGTGAGGAATAACTTCGGCAACGGGGGTGTACAGGAGAGTCAGGTTTCGATCCTGTGAAACTGTGGGTTATGGGCCCACCATGTGGTTAAAAGTAGAAGGTTGGTGACATCTTGCACGATCATGTAAGCAAGGCATGTCAGAGGAGAGTCTGAGGGTCATGTCGGCAACAACATAGGTACCAAGGGCGAGGGACTAAGAGAACTATTTTCCCGCCGCTGAACGAGGCGGACCAATAGGCAAGGTTCTCGCCCATTGGTGGTTACCGAATGTCATCAACAATAGTAATAGGGTCTTACTTACGAGTGGTACAACGAGGTGCTTACCTAAGGTGGGATTATCACCGCTTAGATTATATATATCCCAAGAAAGGTTCAAACAACCAATGGAAAGTAAAATATGATCATCATATTAAACTGAACAATGGAAAGGAAAATGTGTTTAAACACATATTTCAGGGATATATCCTTACCAAGGACAAGCAGAGCATGATATCCGTGGCAGGATTTAATGTAGAAAACACTTTAGGTAAGGGGGGGAGGAATCTCATGATATTACCCATACAACGGTGTTAGGATAAATGATAAATGAAATTTAGCTTCGGCTTCAAATGTTCTGTTGAAAACCGAGTACCATTGACATGCTTCGAGATAGCATTGACATGGTCTTCGTGTGAAGATCGACTTTGAAACACGAAGTATTCATCAGAATAACTTGTAGAATAAGTCTTACAATTTCTCATGGATGTACGATAACCTTGCTGAAAAGGAATCTATAATGATAGGTCCTCCAGCCGGGGTGTTAGGCATGAAATCATGCTACCGGTTCATCAAAGGACCAATAACATAACTCTTGAAAGTTGTCCCAACCATCATATCCGACCGAGATTCAGATCCGATTGGTGTAAAGATACCTCGACTCGTGGATGTCCGAGAGGAAAAGGTGCAACGCAATTTGACGAGATGACATTGTAAGATTCTCGGGGAAATGAACTATGAAGTGATTTCCGTTAACAAGAGTCTATCATTAACCCAAGGAGAGGACAAGGAGGTGTCCGGTGAACTCCACGGCAATTCACCGAGATTCCCAAAAGATGGACTTCCACAATTAAGTGAACCAGGAGATAACATTTGTCAGATCAAATGATATAAGGAAGTATGCTCGAGGAAACATACACAAGTAAACATTGGTTGAAGGGTGCGCCCGATGGGTTGGGTTGCACGACCAATGTCAGAATGGTGATTCAATAATCAATAGTCTAAGAATTTCACTTCAAAGCAAGAGGCTTGCTGGAAGTTTTGAATTCACACGTCATAGCTCAATTGTCGGTATTCCGGTTGAAAACAATACGGGGGACAAGGAATGAACGAAGATGGCAAGAAGTATTATGATATCAAGAATTCTTAAGAGGTGGTGAAATGCTCACCACATCCTTGACAAAAGGAGATGGTAATACTCCGAGGTAAGGAAGATCAATCTGCTGGGTAGCAGTGGATCTCAAGGTTTACACAAAACACGAACAAGTTGTGTTGAACGGAAGGCAATAAAGTGGTCGTTGAGAAGGATGGTATTACCCATCATGAATTCAATTGATTCCTGGAAGAGCTCATAAGGTTGATGATGATCACGACACAATTGTCGAGAGATTTCATGCAGATGTAGTCAATCGCGATTACATCAAGTCAAAGGAATGATGAAGCAAGAGGTTATTGGAACCACGCTACGACACAAACTCGAACTCAAGCTTGTTGTTTAAGGTGAAAGGGTATGACGAGGAAAATCGACGTAAGCTTAGCTATCGCCGCAAATTGGTGCTCGAGAATAAGGACCAGGTAGCACAGCTTAGAATCATCACGACAATGATATAGCCAAACAGGCTAGGAATGGCGTGATCGGATTCAAACTCGCACTTATAGAAGCTATCAAGAGTTGTTGAACTGAAGTGCGGACTTGGTTCAGTTATCGTGTCCTTGAGTGTTTAATAACTCGAGCCCGTGAAAATTTGAATCTGGGAAGGTAGCACTTGATGAAGAACTCATAAGAAGTTATGCGTTCCATGATAATCTCGAGATACCGTGGGGTAATACTCGATGATGACGATCAAAGTAGAGGTTGGACCGGGTATTGCTCTACGTAAGACAAGTGCTAAAACTTGCACGAGAAATGGTATTTAAAAGAGAACATGGTCGGAACCACGATTTCAAAAGGCCGATCCCGATATAAGATGAACTTATACCAAAGGAATAATTATTTAAGAGAAGCTTTAATGATAAGATCTACATCGTGTCCATGGGCATGAACGCAAGGTTCAAGGTCGACTCCCACTTCTCCAATGCATACCCTTTCATTCACTTCTCGCTTTCGATGAAGTTATAGCGTTGAAATTTTATCCGCAAATACCGTAAGAGTATGACTCGTGAAAACTTTCGAGTTCACACATATTAAGGAGGGCATAGGTTCAACCCATCAAGGCATCTTAGGAACGTATCATCAACTGTGGGTAAATAACTCAAGCTCGGAGGTAGAGCATGGTTGATAAAGCAGAGGATACAATTTACCAAAGGCATTATGTATCGTGGAAGGTCTCACAAAGTTATTGAATATGAAGGATGCCGACGGATAAAATCCAACAATGGACCCGATGGCCCACAAAGGGTCCGACGTGAGCATCAAGATTTAACTAGAGGAAGAAGAATGCAAGGAGATCAGATTATAGAAACAACTGACTAACTCAATTGTCAAATGCAAAGGAATTATGATTTAAATCAAGGGATCAAGCAATGCTCGATTAGGGGTGGATAAGTTGAATAGCCTTAGGGTACAATCAAAGACAATTGGATTGGTCGAGAACCAATTCCAGCTTAAAAGAATGGCAGCTCAATTTAAAAGTAATTTATAAGGATCAATGATGATTGCGTAGTATTCAAGAAACATATTGAGTCAACAGACTCAAAATGATAATGACAAGGAATGTCAATATGACTACGAGACTTATGGGATTAACCATAATGCAAGCAAGCAAGAATTTCAAGAGCCAAAGGCCCCAAAGGATTTTCGAAGATCGAATATTATTTTGAAGACTTTTGTGAAACACATGAACAATCGATGAGCGGATACCGACAAGTGCGAGGATTTATTTGAAGGGGTATTCATGTGGCAAAGAACTGCTAGGCAAGAGGCACAAAGTATTCTCGGAACAATAGGGAAAACTTCGGGTATCTTGTAATAACAAGATCAATGGGGATGATCATATGAATGGCAAGTGTAAGTAGTTATCCATACGGATTTATCGGTGGTCAGGAATAGCAAAAGTGATGGGCACAAAGTCTCGAGAGAACATCAGAGAGTATCTTCGGAATCTTCTGATGTAGCAGGCGATCCTCTGCAGTAAGGGGCTCTCCGGGTGGATGCGATCATGAGATCCTAATCTTAGAGTTAGCAAATTCATTTAACCCGAATAGTAGAGAGATCAGAGTCCCAGAGTAAAGATCGAGGAGTAAAAGATACTAATACCACCCAATGGCGACGTGGGCCCGTAAGGCACACAGCCAAGTTAGTAAAATTTTTTTTTTGCAATGTCTAGACTCGACTTCGGCCAAGGAGTGTGGAAGGGGATTCTACAGCAATGGCTCGATATCAACTTGTAACGCCTTCGATTTAATCAGACACTAATCATGCACGCAAATGTGTACGATCAAGATCGTGGACTCACGGAAGATACCACAACACAACTCTACAAATAAAATAAGTCATACAAGCATCATAATACAAGCCAGGGGCCTCGAGGGCTCGAATACAAGTGCTCGATCATAGTCGAAGTCAGCGGAAGCAACAATATCCGAGTACGTATATAAGTTAAACAAGGTGCCATAAGATGGCTAGCACAAACCGATACAGATCGAAGAGGAGCAGCCTCCCGCCTGGGATCCTCCTAGGTTACTCCCCGGTCGCCGCCGTGGGCTGCACGTAGTAGTAGGCACCCTGCAGTAGTAGTCGCCATCGACGGTATGCGCGCCCCGGCTCCATCGTCTGTTGCAGCAATCGAGTAGAGGTAGGGGAAAAGGGGAACAAGGCAACCGTGAGTACTCATCCAAAGCACTCGCAAGCAAGGAGCTACACTACATATGCATGGATATATGTAAAGGGCCATATCAAGGACTGAATCGCAGAATGCCGTAATAAGAGGGGATAGCTAGTCTTAACGAAGACTACGCTTCGTCACCGTCTTGCAACAGTAGAAGAGGGAAGGTTGTAGTCCTCCAAGTAACATCACATAGCAATAATCCTACCCGCGTTCCCTCCTCATATCCCTCGAGAGAGCGACCACCGTTGTATCCGCACTTGGAAGGGTGTGTTTTATCAAGTATCCGGTTCTAGTTGTCATAAGCTCAAGGTACAACTCCAAGTCGCCCTGTTATCAAGATCACGGCTATTCAATAGATTAACTTCCCGCAGGGTGCACCATCTTACCCAAAGACGCTTGATCCCATTTGGCCGGACACACTTTCCGGGTCATGCCCGCCGCTGAAGATCAACACGCCGCAGCCCCACCTAGGCACAACAGAGAGGCCAACACGCCGGTCTAAACCTAAGCGCCAGGGTCCGGGCCCATCGCCTCGAGCACACCTCGCACGCTATGTATGCGGCCGGAAGCGCAGACCTAGCCAAGAAGCGCCTCGTCCAATCCGGCGCCGGCCGCTCCGTCACATCGATGTCCGAAGTATTTTGGCCGATACCACGACGCCGGATACCCATAACTACTCCCCAGAGATGGTTAGTGCGATAAGCTCAGAGCCAACTCAGATCAAATACCAAGACCTCGTTAAGCGTGTTAAGTATCCGCGAACGCCGAACAGGCCAGCCCACCTCTCACCTGTAGTCTCAACCTGCCTGCCGCTCCGCCACAAAGTATCAATCGGGGCCGTGGGAACCCAGCCCACCTCTACCGGGATGGAGCCACCCGTCCTTTCAGCCCATCTCCTAACAGTACCACGAGTAATGTAATAGTGTAAAGTATATAGTATATACCCGTGATCACCTCCCGAGTGATCACGGCCCGATAGTATAGCACGGCAGACGGACAAGGATGTAGGGCCACAGATGAAAGTACTAGCAACCTATACTAAGCTTATAGGATTGCGTAAGGTAACAATGTATAATAAGGACAAAGCTATGCAGCAAAGATAGGAGTATCTCGAAAATAAGAATATGCTACACTACTCTAATGCAAGCAATATAGAGAAGAGTAGGCGATATCCGTGATCAAGGGGGGGGGGCTTGCCTGGTTGCTCAGACAAGGAGGGGTCGTCGGTGACGAGTCGACCACGTGGGCATCAAAGATCGGTCTCTGAGTCTATCTGAAAGGAGTAACGGAGGGGGAACACAATAAATAACAGAGCAATCAAATGTAACACAAAGCAAGACGCGCAATACGTTACAGCTAGGGGTGACCTAACGTAGGATAGGCGATACCGGTGAAGGGGGAAACATCCGGAAAATATCCCGGTGTTTCGTGGTTTTCAGCGAGGAGCCGAGGGGAAAGTTGCGAGTTTGGTATGTTAGGGTGCGTATGATTTAACGGATCTGCAGATCCGGATTCGCCTCGCCATTCGAGCAACTTTCATGTACAAAGTATTTCCATCCGAAGTTACGATTATTTTATATTAAATTTTAAAGTTTTAATTGATTTTCTAATTTATGGATTTAAGTTAATTCGAAATTAAATTTATATTTAAATGCTATGGGTACACAGGAAGTGTACCCAGAGTGTGTCTAAGGGGCTGACAGGTGGGACCTCGGTCAAATGTCCACCAGCGCTTGATCGACCGCTGATTAGTCAAAAGGTCCATGGGACCCGTATGTCATTGTTACATGTTTTACTAAACAGCATTTGATTAGGTTATCCGGTTGATTAGGTTATTAAGCAGGTTAGTTAAGTTAACTAATTTACTTACTAATTAAGTAATTGGTTAACTAATTAATTAACCATTAATATTTAATTAATCTCTTTTTTTTATTTGGGCGTGGGCCCCATATGTCATAGTCCCAGGAGGTTAACGGGGCGGTTAACCGGGCGTCTGGGAAAGGGTTAACGGGCGCATGCACCCTGCGGGCACATGCCCAGATCGACGGGAGGGGGGCGCCGGCTATGGGCAGGGCCAGGCTGGCCGCCGGATGCGACAGTGGCGAGGCCACTGAGCGGCGGCGCCGGGACACAGGGGCAGAGGCGGGTGCGTTCGGGGCAGAGGTGGGAGGCCGGGGCGACTAGGTAGCAGTAGCGCCGGCGAGGCGGGCAGCGCACACGGGGCGAGCGGGACGGCGAGGTTCGGCCGGCGGCAGGTGTCCTGCCGAGGACGACTCCGCAAGGGGTCGAGAGGGAGATGGGAGAGGCGCCACGGGGAGGTAGGGTCAGGCAGCGGGGCTCGGGGTGGATGACGAGGACGACGGCGGGGGCCGACGGTGTCGGAGAGGAGGGCGCTCGGTCAAGAGGGCCTCCATGCGAGCGAGGGAGGCCGGATCCGCGACTGCCTCGGATCCGCCCCTCTCCGACGAGGGGCGGCTTGGCGGCGGTTTCCCAGGCGTGGCGGTCGGGCTGAGGCACGGGCGAGGCGCCGCTGTGGGAGGGCTCGCGCTGGAGTGGCGGCGGAGGTGGGTGCAGGGGAAGGTGAGGCGAGCTTGGGGTGGTCCGGCGACGGCGCGGTCGCGGACGGGGCGGTGAGGCTCGGGGCGACGACGTTGAGGTGGCGGGGCGGCACCGGCGAGGTGACGCCGCGGAGGAGGACGGGCCAAGTGGGCAAGGCGACGGGCAAGGCCTGGGAGGGAGACGAGGAGGACGGGGAGGGGGCTGGTCGACGGGTCGGGCGCAGCCTGCCCGATCCTGGTTCGAGGCCTCGGGTGGGGGGGAGAGAGCGAGGGGAGTGTGGGGGCACGCCCTCTCGGTGACGGGCACTGGAGGGGGAGGTGGGAGAGAGGAGTGGGGTGGGAGTGGGTTAGGGCTTACCCTCCCGGGTTAAGGCAGGGTGGGCCGGCTGGTGGGCGTGGGCCGGCCGGTAGGTCACTGGCTGGGCCGGGTGGCCCAGGGGGGGGTGTCTCCTTTCCCATTTCCCTTTTTGTCTTTTCTTTTATTTCTTCTTTTCGGTTTTATTAAAGTTTTAATTTATTTCAATCTTGAAAATGTGAGAACAACACCTAAATATGGTATGTTAAAGATACCATCGCCACATTAATTTGGACAGCTAAATAAAATAGTTTATTATTTTACAAAATACAAAAGTCTTTTAATTACTCTCCTTTGCTGTTGTTTAATTTTCCCTTGAGCAATTAAACATTTTATAAAAAGGTGGTTTCACCACCATAATTACCTATGTATTATTTGGTTCACTCCGAACATTTAAATTTTAATATTTGAAAACTTTTATTGTTTGCTCGAATTTGAATTCGAAACTCGAATCGGTTTCGATCTAACGCGAGTTTATCCACAAAGAATCGAGGTGACATGGCATCATTAGCGGGATTATCAGAGCTTAATTACCCAAGGCCATACCATATCGGGCTGATGCCTTTCAGCTTCTCCACAACAAGCTCTTCCAATGATCCCTCACAACCAAAGTTCTCCAGCCAGCCTTCGCTCCCTATTTTCTCACAGTCAATAAGGTGGAGAGCAGATAGAGTCTTGCAACCAACTACCACGGAGAGGATCCCACCTGAAGTTATTTTTTGGACGGAGTTCAGCCTCAGAGACATCAATTTCTTGCAATTAACGAGATATCCAAGACCAGAATCCTTGATGCATGAACAGAAGCTTAAGGTTAGATCAGTTAGCGAGGGGCATCATGACGAGATCACAAGGAGGCCTTTATTGCCCAATTGATTCCAATGGCCACTGGTCCAACTAGAGTAATCAATTTCCACTTTCCACAAATTGGGGAACCGGGAACACAGTGATGCCAAGGCTTTTCTAGCAGGGTGAAGGCCAGAGCCGACATGGATGGCACCCCTTTGTGATGCCTCAATGGAGTAGAGCTGCTTCGGCACAAGGGAAAACGAATTCAGATCACTTCTCTTGGCAACCTTCTTGACAATCTCCGCTAGCACTGGCTCTGGGAGATCCTCCATCGAGGAAAGCAGCTGTGTTGATGGGTAATCTTAACGTTCAGCAGGTATACATCATACTGCACTGAAATTAGAGACATTAGAGTGAAGCATACGAAGATTATTAGGTTACAATACCAACAAATGTGAACCTTTCCGTGTTGACACACATACATAAAGAAAAGCAAATATGCGTCCGCAAGATAACACTTATCTGTTGAACTGTAGGACCTTGAAGTATGTCTAGAGGGGGGGGGTGATTAGACTACTTGACCAATTAAAAACTTAACCTTTTCCTAATTTTAGACTTTGGCAGATTTTAGCTATCTTTGCACAAGTCAAGCAATCTTCACACAATTCAAGCAAGCATGCAAAGAGTATATGAGCAGCGGAATTTAAAGCATGCAACTTGCAAGAATGTAAAGGGAAGAGTTTGGAGGATTCAAACGCAATTGGAGACACGGATGTTTTTGTCGTGGTTCCGATAGGTGGTGCTATCGCACATCCACGTTGATGGAGACTTCAACCCACGAAGGGTAACGGTTATGCTGAGTCCACGGGGCTCCACCCACGAAGGGTCCACGAAGAAGCAACCCTGTCTATCCCACCATGGCCGTCGCCCACGAAGGACTTGCCTCACTAGCGATAGATCTTCACGAAGTAGGCGATCTCCTTGCCCTTACAAACTCCTTGGTTCAACTCCACAATCTTGTCGGAGGCTCCCAAGTGACACCTATCCAATCTAGGAGACACCACTCTCCAAAAAGTAACAAATGGTGTGTCGATGATGAACTCCTTGCTCTTGTGCTTCAAATGATAGTATCCCCAACACTCAACTCTCTCTCATAGGATTTGGATCTGGTGAAAAGAAGATTTGAGTGGAAAGCAACTTGGGGAAGGCTAGAGATCAAGATTCATATGGTAGGAATGGAATATCTTGGCCTCAACACATGAGTAGGTAGTTCTCTCTCTAATCGCAAGTTGGAAGTGTAGGTTTGTTCGATGGCTCTCTCCACTAATGAAGAGGAGGTGGAGGGTATATATAGCCTCCACAAAAATCTAACTGCTACACACAATTTACCAAACACGGTGGGACCGAATCAACAAACTCGGTCGGACCGATTCAAGAAACCTAGTGACCGTT